>JAPDRQ010000227.1:0-49179 GCA_030247915.1 Neophaeococcomyces mojaviensis | reverse complement strand
AATGCCAGAGGGGGAATCGAGCGCCTCACAGAGTCAAGCCCAGGTTTATTGCAAAGCCTTTTGTGGAGCGATGCATTGAATGCTTGGTTAACCGGAACTCGACCGCGCTTCCGCGCCAGAAGCCCGCCACCTATGCCACTCTCTCTCATACCGGAGCGCACAGCCACCTCTGTTATTCCTGCAGTCTATCGGAACTGCTGTGGTCCAGATCTGCTTGACACAGCGAAATATCTAAGGATGTTTCTTCTCTTCCGACATGGGAGTGAGACCAGGATGCTCACCAAAGCTGAATATCAGTATATGGTCTCCCTGGAACGGTTCGTCCACGTACAACTTCTTGAGCAGCAAGCTCGCTATAACAACACAGGCTCAACCAGTGAGTGTATAGTACTCGCTATGGGCCTCGTACGTATGCGAGTCCTCTGCGTCTGGAAGCAACATTTTATTCTTAGGAAATCACAGACGCGGCGTCTCATGGAGGCAATGGCTAAACTGGATTTCGAATCATGGCTTGATATTGATGCTTTGCCTGCGCTGGTGTGGGTATGTTGGGTTCTTCTGGCACAGACTGAACCATTTTGCGACCAAGATCTTATCCTCGAACTTCTGAGGTCAGCGTTGAGAAATATTTTCGGTGAAGATATGGAAGATTGGCCTCTGGGTTGGCCATCACAGTTCTCAGATGAGCTTGAACCTCTGCTGTGGCACTCCGACTATGACAACTTCATTCCGTTCGTGGCCGATCTGCTCTCTTTGGAATGAAGAGCAAAAAAGCGCTTCAGCTTCTTGTGAGGCTGCACCCAGCTTTATCGGAAAACTAGCCACTTATAGATTAGTGCAATCGGCAACAACCCAGATCAGAGCCAGCCCGCAGATTGCCAAGCCTGGTCGGAGTATTCCTCGCATTTTCCGCCTCTAAGTCAGGCACTTTGTGATGAGGGTACATTGCCGCGTGTCACTGGATGTCATTGATCTTGACTCTGTATAAATATCTTAATACTCGTTGACTATCTTTCATTTTTCTGTAATCTTCTTCTGCGTTGAGAAGTGCTCAATTCTTTCATGTAAAATACTCATTCACTCATTCAATATCAACCCGTACAGGCAGAGTACTACCAATAGACAATGGCTACTACAGAAAAAGACCCCGAGATCATAGAACGCGCCAAGAAACTGAACCACGTTCCCTGGTGCGATGAGTACGAAAAGATGATCAGCGGCATGCTCTACGACTCCTTCGTATCGGAGCTAGAAGCTGGCCGTTTCAAAGCCCGAGCATGGTGTCACTCGTACAACTCCTGGTTCCCTACAGACGACCCGACCTACGACTTCCGAAAGCTATGTGAGACCAGAAGGTCACGACTGGAAGAAATCCTTGGTGCTGTTGGTAAGGAATCAACGATCGAGCCCCCGTTTACTGTCGACTACGGCAGCAACATCCGGGTTGGTGATCGCTTCTACGCGAATTTCAACTGTACGATTGTCGACTGTGGCTTGGTAGAAATCGGTGACCGGGTCATGCTTGGGCCAGGCGTGCAGATATACAGTGCTACGCATGAAACCGAGATTCTGAGTCGGAGGGATAATATCGAATATACGAGAGGAGTTGTGATTGGGAGTGATTGTTGGATTGGAGGAAATGCGGTCATTATGCCT
The DNA here is from genome assembly GCA_030247915.1 of Neophaeococcomyces mojaviensis. Taxonomy (NCBI): domain Eukaryota; kingdom Fungi; phylum Ascomycota; class Eurotiomycetes; order Chaetothyriales; genus Neophaeococcomyces; species Neophaeococcomyces mojaviensis. Next base: position 47,523 of record JAPDRQ010000227.1, on the reverse strand, counting down.
GGTGTCACTATTGGGAAGGGTTGCACTATTGGTGCGAGTTCAGTAGTGACTCGCAATATTCCGGATTGGTCCGTAGCGGTGGGAAGCCCGGCAAGAGTGGTGAAGAAGGTAACTCCTGTAGATGATCTGCCAAAATTAATGTAGCGCTCAGACCTCAACAACCCCTAGACCGAAGGCATATCCAGGTCGGAAACCGCCTGCAAAAGTAAAATTGGTGCTTCATTAGATAGCATAGATCTCTCGATTCGATGCCGCTATAACTTTCATATTTTTGTTTTGTGTTTTTCACGACGGCCAACTCCTCCTCTACATGCTGTACCGGAAACAGGCCCGCCCTACTTCAGTATGATCATGTCGAAGCTTGGTGAAAGCAGTCCGGGATACAGGACCACCATAACAATTACTCTAAACTCATTCAACCCAAGCTACTGCAAGAGTTCGCCTCAACTACCATGATACAGTCATACAAATGCATACCTATCTACTATCTGTCGTATGAAATCGACTATTCAAGCACGATGGCCTCCACGAAGACCGTCTTCGACCCCTCCACAACCCTTTACATGGGCCCAAATGTAGGTTATAGAACGTATGCAAGCGGTCCAAGACAGCTGGCTCTTTAGAAAACTTGTCTCTTAGATTTCATCCCAAGCCTTTTTCTGGCTTCTCTGTATTTGAAATATATTTTCTGCTTGAGTTTCCTCTCTTCTGATCAGCAAGCTCAAAGCTACCGTTACAGAGCGGCCCGATACTGCCTGGCGTCAGTCGTAAATCTCGATGGTGGCTCCGATTGTGCCAAATCATACCGACTGAAGTGTTCTTGCAATTTGACAGTGAAACATGTTGAAAACGACTGCCGACGAGGGCATTGGTTTAGGCAGATTTGGTAAGCAGTAACAGTGCAAATGTTCGCCTTCCAAAAGGGTGCATCGAGCCCCTTGGTACACTAAAGAATTCTGGTTGTAGGAGAATTCTTCAATCCTAAATCAGTAGTGCTTGTGTTGTGCACTTCTGCGATAGATTTCAAATAGCCAAGAAGCTGGCTGTTAGTCTTATGCCCAGATCGTTTCCGCCGGCTTCAATCTCTCTTCTGCTAAAATCCATAGGCTTCGTGGTATGTTAGGCCTCCAACCTCATCCAAGGAAGCCTCAAAACCCTCGCCAAGTTCTCTCAAGACACTCGTGCGAACTTTTGCTATTTTCCGACCTTCAACCTCAACCTCGATGATCTAGAGCCACGTTAGAAGATCGTTTCGTTATCAATCACATCATTGCTTACCAACTTATGCTTGCGCTCCCCGTGATATCTGTAGCTACGTACACCGGAGGCTTCATCTAGTTTCAATTTGGGATAGATGGCAACTGTTGAAAACTCAACACAACTTTTAATATCCTTCGCCATAGGATAGTCCTGGAGCATGTGGTCAACAATTCCACCTTCCTGACCCAGGACATTTATCAGTTTCACGTCCAGATTGCCTTCGACTAGGTCAGCAAGGTTACAATCCAACAGGAAGCGTACGAGGTTTGAACCCGGAATCTGATTGAGATTATCAAGCATTATCCTGGTTTGCTTCAAGCGCGGGAACATGTGCCAGACATTGTTGAGGACGCTTGGACCAGTATTCCACTTCCACTTCGGCCGTTCCAGTGTTTGAATTCGAATGCCAAAGGACTTCACGAGAGACTCAACCTTGGAGAAGGGAACTAGATTGCCATTCGACCAAGGTGACGTGTCACTCACGTCTACAATGCGACCGTCAAACCTCTCACGAATGGCTGATTTTGCGAGAGGACTGATAGTGCTGCAGGTGAAAATGAGTGCTCCGGATGGTATGCCAAAGAGCATGAAATAGTCTGCGTCTCTTTTGAATGGGTGATTGTAGATGTATGCCGACCAGGTCGGAAAATAGTGCTTGAAGATGTTGACCAAGATCTCCGAGCTCAGGTCGAGGAGCTGGATAGGATTCTCGGACTTGTTATCAATTGACATGGTGCTCATGCCGCGGCTAAGCGCCATAGTGCTGATGGTGTGTGATTAATCCGTTCCTGCGTGGTGATACGTGTACCCAGAAATTGTGGTACTGAAAGTAAAACAAATACGGAATCAGTTAAACAGGATACAGATGACATGAACCATATAAAACGGTATCATGCATCAAATGTTGGCTCACCGCTATCTTAATTTTAAGACTCAACCTGCCCAGTAAAGGGAGGAAGAAGGCTGTGGTGAAGCTGCCTTGCTGCCTGTCCATGCGAGGCGCTAATAGTTTTGTGCCGTCCTAAAGTGGCAGGCACAACAGGGAACTTCTTGTTCCGCTAATGCCACAAGCAGGCGGAAACATGTCCAAGGTGGATGTCGCAATGGTTATCATATGAAACGGCACGAGATAGCAACGCTTGAAGCATTATGCGGCATCGCTCTGTCACACAAGGGGGCTTTAAGAGTATGAGAGCATTCGTGCTGACCCGGTCTGCGAGCTACAAGCAACTAATTAGGGGCTGCGAAACTCTTTCCCAACACAGTCTGGAGTCTCACGGGTACACATAGTGCGCTCCTGATTTCGAGATGAGCAGTGCCAGAGCCAAATATCGGGACTCGAGGTTTGAAGTCAATTTGCGTCATCTAGAGGACATCGAATAGTGGCTCCGGGTCAACTTCAAAGCAACCATGACTGTCTTTGCTGCTCAGCCCCCAACTCCCTTCCTCAATCCTTCGATTTTCTCTTTCCTTTGTAGGCGCGAATCACTTGAGCCATCTTTGGGGGTATAAGGTTTGGAGGTGCAGCCTCGTGCTTCCTCGTCTTGTTGTTTTTGCCAAATCCTCCATTACAACCTTAAGGCATAGAACGAACACCCGGATGGAGACCGCTTCTGACACGAAAACTGCCACGGCAGGGCTGAACACACAAAGGGACGAGAAGAACCACAAAGTAACGCGCTGAAAGCCGGGCAGAGAGATCAACATAAATATTGGCCTATAGTGCTTGATGGACGGAAATAGGATCGAGGCTGAAACGTGGAAACGTAACCACTTTGATTCAGTAACTGAGTGGCAAGTACATGGAAAAACTATCTTCACCAGACCCAAAAAGCCAAGCGTCATTCCTCCTCTTCATGCAATTATTGATAAGAATCCCTGGACCGTTCATGAAACCATCATTAAGCATGAACGCTTCCGTCGACCATGAAATTCGTGGCATAGCATGAGAACAAAAAGCAGATACCCGCCTCCCCATTCCCGCTAACTCCAGGCGCCAATTTGTGCCATGTGCCTGTGGTATATTTGAAAAAACGGAACAAAAGGCCAAAAACGTGTCACGAGTGGAAAAGATCCCATGCTCGTGACATGAGTGAAATGAATTCTTCCTTCTTAGCATGTTGAGTTGCCGGGCTATCGCGGCCGGCGCCAAACGGTCCAAACCGTGCAGATCGATCGGGACCGCTGCCTAGTGGTGGACTACTATCGGCTTCATATTCATTGCGAGTTCTGCGTCGGCCAGCGCCAGTCTCGATATAGGTTGGGGGATATTTGTGAGGAGTGAGGTGGTCGATACGACCAGGGTTCGGAGACGGCGGTGTTGGCGGCTGTCCGGAGTGTCTTACAATCTTTGGTTGCAGGTCGGCACGACCTCCGGTCAGATCAGCAACAGCTTCCTCTGCTGAGTGATATTCGCGAGGTCGGTCGAACTGTGGTGGAGGTGGCTGTGACATTGGATGCGCAGTCTGAGGGGGAAAACCAGGGGAGGGTTGAGGTGGTCCATGAGGTTGTGAGGGGGTAGAACTTGAGTGATACATTGGGGGCCTCGATGTCATTGGCTGTAGTGTATCGTTGCCAAATACATCGGAAATAGGAGGCAGTCGGTTGTTTGTTTGAATAGCAGGAACATGCTGCATGTGCGATCCATGGCCTTGCGGTGGTGGCGGCTGCTCCCTCATGGCTGGATGCCCGTGGTTACGTCCAGTGAATGTCTGGCCAAGAGGCGCTGACTGCACCACCCTTTCGTTCGCAAATTGCTCGGCAGATGGAGGCACAATTGACAGACCTGGCGGAGGCCGTTTCTTCGAGGTCGGTGGCCCTCTACCAAAGGGGCTGGGGCTCTCCATTGTCCTTCCTACATCAGAATAATCACCCTTGGCTGATTTCAGTAGCCTCGACTCGATAATGGATCGCTGCTGATCTCGAACTGAAATGCTTCTCTGCAGTTGTTCTCTCATGGTGGGATCGTGTGTCTGAAAGCCAGGCGACAAGCATGCCAGTCCCACCTCTTGCATTGATGTCCCTGCTGATGGTCTCGAGCTCAATGGTGCTGTTATTGCCGTAGTTGTGTTCAAATCTAGTTTTCTGGGCCTGTGCCGGCCATTCGGTGCCATTGAAGGCGAGGATGGAGGCTCTTTCTTGACGATGATTTTGGGATTGCCGCTGCTCCGGGAGCTGTCATGTTAACATTGAGCATGTAGAAGAGGGGGTCTTAAACTTACGACAAGGGCGATTTCTTCCCGCCTGGGGGTGTCCTGTCACTTGAAGCAGATACTGCCATTTCGGATGGTCCGGTCGAAGCGTTGAACCTGTCTGACGGTGTCGAAACAATCGCCGGCGCCAGAGGGGCTAATGGGGCATATCGGGGACTTAGATGTCGGTCGTGGACAGACATGGGAGCTGGGCTCGGTGCCGCTACTGCAGTCGACATGGTCGTCTCTTACTCTCTGCTTGACAGACTGCTCTTCGCTTGCCGTAGGCTTCCAGCTGTTGCAAAGGCAGCGACGCGGGATCTCAAGCTCTTCTTAGGCTATGTCGACCAGGACACGCTGTTGGGTTTCGAGGCTAGTATCGTGCAACGATGGCGGTCGAGAGGAACAACGAGAACGAGCGAAGGTGGTAGGCGCAGAACTGGTCAACGAGCGGCAGGTCGTCAAAATGACGAGCCTCGATTGGTAAAGGCGGCAATCACGCTGAGTGTGTGCAGCGACAGTGACAAGCAAAAAAGATGTACAGACGTGGGAGGCGGAAGAAAACGAACAGGTGCAGAGGGTCGACCTGACAGGCGCTAAAGCCAGCGATGATGGGTGGGAACGAGCAAGTTCGTCAAAGTGCCTGCAGTGATAACAGGCTGTGGATGCCGCTGTGCGGATGATGAGACGTAGCGTCCTGCGCAAACACCTCCTGAACACGCCATTGGATCCTCGGCTAAGCCTAAAACCAAGCCAGACTTATCCCTTCCCTACCCAGAACCAAAAGAAGCCACTCGTGGGCAGCCGCAGTCCCCAAAACAGCCACGAGCTCGAACATGACTGGTGTTGACTGTCGCTGTATGACTGACTTTCTGTATCATGATCCAACCAAGCAAATTCCTAGCAAGGATCCGATTACAAACAAGACCATTCTTCAATCATCCGCCATACAAAGGTGAGACATCCAAGTGGTGCCGCTACCCATTGCCTCTCAGCTTTGAAGAACCTGTTTGCTCCTCTTCTTCCTCATGCTGAAGATCATCGCTGCATTGGCATCGGATCTAGACTTCGACGCTGCAGACATTCACACCTAGCTTCCAAGACCAAAGTGGCAAGCGTATCGCACAATTATCACTTTGGGTCGACTACCAGTACGATGCCCAAACTAAAGATGTCACCAAAGCAGGGTACACTTCGGCTACGTCGGACTACTGCTTCGGGCTGACAATAGTCTACTCCGTCGTCACCATTTGAAACCATCCATGTTTCGCAATTGTCGTGAAAGTGCCTGGACCTCATCCAGAGAGGTTTGACATTAAATGCTCAAGTACGTGAGCGACTCCTTTCTTTGCGTAATTTTCTTTCACCGACCTTCACCTCGTCAGCTTCTCGTCGAATTTCGAGTTTCGTGGAAACAATTATGGCTCGGTGTCATTTTGGGCTTAGCTTAATGCTTTCTGAATCCCTAGTTTCATTTGGCATTGAAGACCCGAGTTAGGCAACCCTTGTGACGATCAAAATCGCTGTCGCCACCACCAGTTTCTGACGAATCGAGCTACATTCTGAAACGCTTCAAAGCACTGGCAAAACGCCATCCGCCGATAGCAACAATCTTGGACCGCCTGCCGTCCCCAACTCCGATTGTTGTTGTTATGATAACCAAAGATTAGTATTGATTGATCAAGTGAGCCAATGTCATCCTCGAACAGTTGCTCTGCATGCACCATGAAAGGTGATGTTTCGGAACAGTTGTGTTTGTTGCCCTCCCCATGCAGAAGATGTTGGCTGGGTTGTAAGATTAAATCGCTGTTGGCCTGCTATCCGTCGAACCTTGCGGTGCTAGGGTCATTCTTCTCATTATAAAGACAAGGTTGACCAGGACCGCGATACAAACGGCGGCTTTACCAGCAGCAAATGTCCTCCAAGTTGATTCTAACTTCGCCAGAATGAAAAAGGGACTACACACGCCCTTCAGGACCCGAGAAGGTGCAACCACGGACTTGAATACTCACCGATGTTGTCTTTACTTGCCTTCATCGGCAAACCCTTAAGACAACGCTTCGCAGCTGGGGCAACGGAGAGTTTGCCGCCAAGGCTGTGATTTGGTTGATAGAAATCAACCGCGGATGAATGTAAGTTTTGGCTGCCTAGATAGAAGTCGTGACTTCCGTGTGTATGTACCCACATTCATACTGCCTCATTCCATGCTGTCCAACTAAACTCGTGGATTTGGCAAACCCCCCTAAGATTCCAGCACGACACACGATGGTAGCACCCAATGCCACCTGCATTCACAGTTGAGACCACGTGCCCTTTGTTCAACATGCGATAAGACTGAGGTCTGATGTTATGCTCTAGGCGACCGAGAGTTTATTCGTTGTCGATAGATCCTCTATAGGAGGCTGCGTTGATATCTCATGGGTTTGCAGAACGTATTCGCATCTGGCAGCGCGGTTCCGACTGGTCAACCCATCATCACATCGTCTCGTGTCTTGTTTGCGCTCTGTGCGCATCCGTACCTGCCTCTGCTTTCGCCGCCACCACAATCGTTGTTGGAGGTTTGTAGAACAATCCTTATTCAACATCTCTTCCGCAGACTGCCATAGCATACATGAGCATCAGATAGAAACGACCTGCCTGTACACATGAATTTCATTGTGATATGCTCGGTCCACTCTCAGACCACTAGCATTAAGCACCTACGGACCTCCATAAAGACCAAATCAGCCCATCATGCATCGGAGATTTCTAGCGTGAACCTTCGGGCTACAGTTGGACCTCGGCTGCAGAGCACTTATCAACTTCCTCAAGCCATCAAGAACTTCAAATTGCTTCCATCAGTATCTCTTTTCGCATTATTGTAGGCAATCTTCGAGACACGAGACACCTTCAATCTCTGCCTACCTCTCTCTCGCTCGTTCGTCTGTCATTGAACAACCTTGTGTTGTGCTGCCGTTACTACCACTGCTAGCTATACCATCGGTTGCCACCAAACTCATATTCTACTATTTCGGTGTTGAAACGCAAAATCATGTCGGTCCCATATCTCATGAATGACCCCAAGGGTTACATACCAGCTTCTCAACGCATCCCAGTCCTTGCTCGCCCTTTCGTTAGTGAGCGAGCAAAGAAGACTCTCGATATTGTCGAGCGTTTTGTTGAGGAAGAATGTATCCCAGCAGATGCTGTCTTCGCTCAGCAAATCAAGGAAGCCGGTGAGGCACATTCCTCAAATATCGTTGGACGATTTGAAAGCCATCCCAGTGTCATCGAGGACTTGAAGAAGCGTGCCAAGGAACTTGGCCTATGGAACATGTTCTTGCCGAAGAACCACTTCAAGGAGGGCGCTGGCTTCAGCAATCTAGAGTATGGTTTAATGGCTGAGTACCTTGGCAAGAGCGGTACTGCTAGTGAGGCAAGTTTCAATCCCGCCAATACCCTGCCCACAGCCTCTTACTGACGCGGTGTAGGCATGCAATTGTGCTGCTCCAGACACAGGTAACATGGAAGTCTTCGCCAAGTACGGCACCCAGGCACAAAAAGATAAATGGCTCAAGCCTCTCCTCAATGGTGAAATTCGATCAGCCTTCCTTATGACAGAACCACAAGTCGCCTCGAGTGACGCTACCAATATCGAGATGTCCATGCACAAAGAAGGCAACGAATGGGTCCTCAACGGTCAAGTAAGTCACGCCAGTGACCTAACTCCCTAGAAAACGTATTTTATCTCATGCTAACATCTCCGCTCAATAGAAATGGTGGTCCTCTGGCGCCGGTGACAAACGCTGCAAAATCTACATTGTAATGGCCAAATCCGACCCAACCAACACGAACAAGCACAAACAACAATCCGTCATCCTCGTCCCTGCTGACACCCCCGGCGTCACAATTCATCGCATGCTCTCCGTCATGGGATTTGATGATGCTCCACATGGCCACGGCCATATCAGCTTCGATAACGTCCGTGTTCCAGAAAGTAACATGATCCTCGGTGCTGGCCGCGGCTTTGAGGTCGTACAGGGCCGTCTTGGGCCAGGCCGTATTCATCATGCCATGAGAAGTATTGGTTCTGCAGAGAAGGCGCTTGAATGGTTCTTGGCGAGGATCAACGATCCGGCTAAAAAGCCGTTTGGCGAGCAGTTGAGCAAGCACGGTATTCAGCTTGAAAGAGTCGCGAGATCAAGGATTGAGATCGATAGTGCGAGATTGGCTGTGCTCAACGCAGCCGCCAAGATTGACGAGGGTGATGCGAAGGCGGCGTTGAAAGAGATTGCGGAGGTTAAAGTACAAGTACCGAGCATGTTGATGGATGTGCTTGACCGGGCAATACAGGCGTATGGTGGTGCTGGTGTGAGTCAGGATACACCGTTGGCGCATCAATGGGCTAGTGGAAGGACGATGAGAATTGTGGATGGGCCGGATGAGGTGCACATTTTGCAGATTGGAAGGAATGAGAACAAGAGGGGAGATACGTTGAGAAAGAGGATTGTGGCGCAGCAGGAGAAGACGAAGGAACTGTACAAGAAGTATGGATTGAAGTATGAGGACCCGCTGCAGTTGAACAGAGTTAACGGAGGGAAGAGTAAGTTGTAGGAGATAATGGCTAAAAAATAGCTAGATTGAGAATATGAGACGTTTCAATACCTGCTGGATTACTGAGTCACTCTCCCATTATCTCCTCCCAAGAAGACTCTCTGCCAGCGCCTGTTTTGGTACGTACAAGATGTTGGATATGCGCATGCTCACAAAACGCTGTTGATATGTCCCCTAGTACAATACTCCACTACCCGCTACGCGCTTCTGTACTGTTTAACGTTGCTGAGACTGCTTAGTCTGGCAACAGTCGGCTCCCTATCAGATTACACCCGAGGGTACAAGCCCACAAAGCGGTCGCTCTGAAGGGCTCTTCAAGAAAATATCAGGCAGGTGCTATCTTTCTCGCAATTAGTCAATGTGAAGCGTGCCGGAGACAACAGTAGACCTCAACCAGGACGTCCATCAACCAGCCATGCTCTTTACAAGGCCCCAGCGATTTGCAAAGTAGGGCTCTGCCTGTTGCAACCACGTTCGGAGCACGAGCTCGCCCCCAGGGTCGAATTCGGTTTTCCAAAGCCATGATTGACCAACGATGAGTGTTCTCATGGTTGACTGACTCGTTCATTCTCTTGTTCACCAGAAACATGTTATAAACATGTCCTGATTTTTGTCAGATAGATAGTTTTTCCGACTGGCCGGGCGTGGAATTTGGAGCAGGCTGTACATGATGATTAAAGCACTAAAACGTATTCTATTACCGTTGAATTTGATTACATTAGTCGAGATATGCAATGCTCGGGTTGACAAGAACGAGATATGGTCATTCCCAGACTGCGGGTAAAGTGATCAGATTAAGAGAAATTGTGTCATTCGGCTCATGAAGGTGCATGCGAGGTTCTCGGCTCGGTCTGGGCGCATGATCGTTGCAAATAACTCAGACCACCAGAGGATGTTGTTGTGCTACCGATTTCTCTGCCCTACCTCACATCCCGCTAAGTTATTCCCTCCAGTCTAGTGTGACTAACATACTCCGCGAGGTGGTAAGATGGAAACAAAATCAATTGGTTGTAAAGGACCTTAAAATTCCACCTTGAACCTCTTACTCGTCCTTATCCTTTCACCATAAATGTAGAACCCTAGGCTCACGGGCCACAATGCCACCGCGATGAAAGCCAGGAGCGAATTTCCCCACCCTAACCCTAAAGTTCTATACATCTGCGGTCCAGCTAAGGGTAAGAACGCGCCGAGCAAACTCCTGAGAACTGTGTTCGCTGCCATTGCAGATGCTGCGTAAATGGTGAAAGCATCGACCAAATATGTCCCAATAGGCATGAACGTAGCCAAAAGTCCAGAGCCGACAAAACCGGTGCCTATGATTGGCATGATGTAGTGAACTCGTTCTTGCGCTGACCAACCATACCAGAATAGCCCGATGGGCACAAGAGCTGCGCCAATCATCATATGTGGCAATCGATACTCGGGTTTCCTCTCTCCTCCGTTCTTGTTCGTTAGATAAGTGACAACTTTGTCGGATGTTGCACCGAAAATGACTAGTCCTAGGAGCATGCCCACGCCGATACCCAGGAAGGCAAGACCGGCAGAACCTTGGCTGAAGCCGTACACTTGTTCGAAGAGGCCCGTGATCGTGGTGAAAAGAAGGTAGAGGTAACCGTACACTATGGCCATATAAAGTGACAAAAGTGACACGATTGGCGAGAAAAGGAGCATCTTTGTGGGTCGCACGATGGCGCGGAAGAAGACTTGTTTGGAGGAGAGGCCCGAATCCATCTTTGAACGTAAATTCATGTTCCCGGTTTCTTTCTGCATGCGCTGTACCTTTCGACGGAGGACGACTGGTGCGTATGACTCCTTCATGGTAAGGAAAGTCAATCCTGTCATGATACCACTCTATAATTAAGTCAGCCTGAGCTCAGAGCTGATGCTCAAATGCTTGCTCACCGCAATCGTAAGTACTCGAAAGATCCATCGCCAACCTTCAGCCTGGTTCAGATACGCACCAGCGATAGGGCCTATGACAGGTCCGAGTAACGGTCCAATACTGTAGAAAGCCATGAACTTGCCGCGCTCATTTGCGGGAATGAGATCAGCAATAGTGCCAGATCCAATCGTCAAGGGAGTAACACCTGCAACTCCTTCGAAGAATCGGAAAACAAGCAGTGCAGATAGATTTGGTGCGAAAGCACACGCCAACGTCCAGATGACGAAAAGTACATTCATCGTATGATACACCGGTAGACGTCCGTATAGCTCTGACATTGGTGCTATCACTAGAGGACCAACCGCGTATCCTAAGATGAATATAGAAACAATAAAGGCACCCATAGTAATAGAACTTGAGTGGAAGTCTTCCAAAATGTCGAGGGTTCCAGGGGCCACCATGGATGATGCCAAAGGAGTGAGCAGAGTCCATGTTGAAACGAGTACTACATTGGTAAGTTTGAGCTTCGAAGGCCAATTCATAGGGTTTTCAGGGTCATCCGGTGAAGACCAAGTGATGATATTTGGATCGCTGTCAGCAGACGACGGACTGGTTGTCATTTTGCTCTTCTCGTTTGGGGTTTCCGGAGCAGTCAACATGCTTGCTGAATTTGATTGCACGGCGGCGAGTGTGTCTTTTGGTTGAGCCTTCTCATGGGGTGGCAGAGCAGATTCTACATCTCGCTCTGGCTTAGAGGTCTCCATCCTTCTTTTTGATGATATTTGCTGCGATGTTGGTAGAATGTGGTACGGATCTTGGGCAAACACAATATTTCGCAGGAGCTTTACGAACGCCGTATTAGCGTGGTCGGAAGCATCAAACAAGCAGTGCTAAGCAACTTTGGCAGGAGTTGCAAAGGAAAAGTACATCTCGAATCAGTTCGTCTGACTGTTGAGAAGACACCAATTTCGAATCCTACGAGGTTCTTGTTAGAGAATACTAGCCTCATTAAGACTTATGCTCGTGTAGATATGATTGCCCTTCAGTTTGTGCAGGAATGTGGAGTTGTCGAGACATGAAGTGGTAAACGCTGCCGAGGCTAAGCTTGTAGAAAAGGGGAAAAAGCTTGACAGTCCATGGAGGCCCCGCGGATTGACCGTTAGGACTAATCCTCTTCAGTACAACAATGATGCTTTTCTTCCCTAAGGAAACAAACACTCTTCGGTGGATGGTCCATAAAGAGGACACCCTTATATACCTGTACGTGCTGCCATTTTGGAGTGCGCTTCAACAACAGCAAACTGATAGCATCGTCTCGTAATTTACTAGACTTCCGTGTCTTGAAACAGTGTTACCAGAGCGATAAAGCCCCAAATATTGTCCTGCACACCGTTGACTGGCGTCATGCAGTGGAGGGCTTTTGGCATCGAGACTAATCTGGTAGAAACTTAGTTCGGTCTCTACAATTAATCCTCGCTTTTCCGGTCCCATATCCAAGGGAAAGATCTACATGCCTAGTCAAGTGTGTAGATTGATATAATTTCCGATTGAGAAGTTCCTGGCTGCAGAAGTCCCGCAATAGTATTGCTGAGCATCAGTAACGTGCAAGCTGACTGATCACCTGTGCTCTTCGCCTAGAGAAATCTCGGGAGCGTCCGAGAACTGGGGCTTGACCTATTTTAGCATGGTGCCTCCGCCTTTTTCGAGGCAGCCGCATGTCATCAAACAATCCTAAAACATTTGCTGGAGTGTGGTCAATCTGTCTGATACTGAGCATTTTATTGTTGTGCCCCATAGAAGTACGAGAACGACCGATTACGCCGACCCGAAAATCAAGGTATGACATTGTGAAACAAGTGTTCAAATTCGACTCGACCTTTTCGAAACAGTACCCAGAAGCAGCAGGCGTCATGGCCAATGTACCATTCCCAAACGAATACACTTTGCGTACAGTGGCAGAATCAGCCAGCAAGCCATGCTATGTGTGTCACAAGGCAAGCACGAAGGTGCTAACCACTGTCGAGAATAAGGTATGGCACACATTGTGGATATGAGTCATTCCTGTGACGTTTCATTTAAGCTACGGGAAAGGCACACACATGTAATGCTGAGCATTCATCTTAGGACTTTTTTTACACCTGTCTATCTCATCTAACTGATCGCGGCTTTGCAAGCCCCATTATTGATCCAAAGGTTGAAGCTGAGAAGAAGAGGCAAGAAGCGCTTGCTAGAGAGAAGGAAGCTATTATCAAGGAGTACGAAGAGAAAACAGAGGAAAACAAGTGGTTCTGGCAGAAAGATGAGAAGAAGGACAAGGATAGCAAGGCCAAGAAGGCTGAGGATGAAAAGGATGAAAAAGTATGTCGTTTTTTGACGACCTTCACCAGACGAACCCAAATATCGACAACGTTTGCACGCTCTCCAGATATCTGCTAATTATTCTTTGCGGGTAGTTGAAAGCTCTTGGTGCAACATTAAGCAATCCGGCAACAGCGGCTCTACTTGATGAAGGTCCGAGACAATTCACGTTGAACAAGTACGTGAAATGATTCCAGCAGGACCAAAGCACCGACACCACTAATTTCGGTGTCCCGCTTCGGGGACACAAGGCTAACAATCCTTCCAGGCAGTTCTATCAAATGCGGCTTGATCGAAGGCAAAACATTGAAAAGTCTAAACGAGATCAGCAGAGAGTGAAAGATCCCAGCTTCTTCCCTAGGGCACCTACTGGAGATATCGCGTAGGAATTTCGCGCTTAGAAGGATGCTTCGGAGGAGCTGTGGACGGCCGTTTTTTGGTTTCGTCAGAGGGGCCACTTCTTGTGTGGTTTACGACTCTGAGCTTTTGAGTGTTGCTATGTGCCATGTAGTTTAGTAGATAGCGCTAACACACGAGTTATCTAAGGATGCGCTTCAAACAAAGCGAAAATCAGGTTCAAACGACAAAACTTGGAGTACTGCTCTCCGAATACCAAAGACAGCAGGCCGTTGTGGTCATTATGACACATTTTCGAATATCATACATGTGAAACAATAGACCACCAAGACACATGATGGTGAATGACCGCTCTGTAGCTGGACAAGTGGGGAGGGGCATGTCCTAGCCAATCCTTAGCTTTGTCGAGATAGCCTTATCAAGTTTCCTTCCATTCTCATGGGTGCTCTTGCCAAAAGTCTTCCATTCCACGTGTATGTTGCCTTGAGCTATTATGTAATGGCTTTCAAGGCGACGACTTCGTGAAAAGAAGCATCTATCTTCAACCTTGCTCACTGACGCGTTAAGTTTCGTTTTTCTAAGATCTTGAAATCTAGTAGACAACAACTGCTCCTGACACAAAAATGATGGTCTTTGATTGGTAGATTTGGTTCGCTTCAATTTATGAGCGTGCCAGGACCTCATTGCACTTATTCACGGAGCCCATCCTGTCCACAATGACAAAAGGTGCTTACCGAAGCCACAAAACGTGGCATTTTATGCGAAGGCACCATGGCGCATCAATGGAGGAAGCAGCTCCTCTCTATTGGTGCCATCAGCAAGACAGGACCGACGCGCAACAAGGGGTCAGAGTGCTAGTGCATGCTATAAATTGGCTGTTTCATTGTTTCGTCTGCATTCGAATGCAAGAGCCTATCGAGTGCAGTTATTGTACGGAAGAGAAGCATCATTGTGTAAGTTATGTGCTATCACTTCATCATAAATTACCCTGTCGTTTCATGCCAGGTGGCAATCGTAGTGCTGCCATGCCCGCCGATAATGATGTGCCATCATCTCCTGTATGCAATGCACCTCCATCTTGACGCGAGATTGCGTTAGAAGCCTGCGAGCGCTTGGTCACTATCTCGTCAATCTTAGTTCTAAGGACCGCAAAACCGGGAGTTACCCAGCCGCCGCAAGAGCAACGCAGGCCAGTCCAAGAAAATTTGCCAATGTTAGTATTACACTTCTTGTTTGGGCATGTCAAGCGTCCTTCCATTTTACCTTCTGAGAGCACTTCCTTCATCCATGAAAGAGGATGCAAGAAAATGTGAGCACATTCGCTTGGCGGTAATGGTGTGCCATCCGAAGCATGTGTTTGTCCAAAATTGGAGTCATTTGGGTCTCGATGCGGAGGAGGTAGATGTTCCAGAAGAAAGGGAGTCGTGGCCAGAACGTGTCGGCATTTTCGGCACTTGATACTGACCTGCGGTGAAGTTTGCATAGATGGGTGACGTAAGGCTTTGCCTTGGTCTGTGCCATCCGGAGCCAGGACTCCTTTCACCACCTCCTGCATATGTTCGCTTCCAGAGGAATTGAGGTCAGGAGTCTGTTCCTTCTCTTCGTCTGATGGCTCGTCCTCAAAGATAATGTTCTCCATCTCAGGGGCTTGCATCGTTCGAAGACTTTCTTCAACCCGTCTCTTGTTCATCCATCTGCGATAGATTTTATGCGACTTGAGCTCCTGTTCTGTTGTAGGACATCCCATCTTCTCGAACATGTGCAGTTGATCCATGAAGCCCTCATTGGGCTCAGCAATGGGTCGGCCTTGTCTCAGTATTTCAAGTGCTTTGATCACCGTCAGAGGCTTGGGTGGCAGGGAGACCACCTCTGAGGAGCTAGCAACATCTTGGTTGTCGTGGCGTTGTCTTGAAGCCCAGAGCAAATAGGCTAGCAATACCGTTGCTGACCGAGACTTTCCCATAGCACTAGAGAAATTCAACATCAGTCACTCTTTCCTCCAAGAACTAAATATGGCTCGAGCATACGTGCGTGGCAAAGCATGTGACGTTAGCGGAAACGGTGGTCTCGTCGGTTGAAATTTTTATCAACTTCCACAACAGTCAACAGAGCTAGATGTCTCGAGATCTTCCGATTCACCTGTACGCTAGTCTTCTCACCAATAAGGTTGAGAGCGCCGTATAGTGATTTTTCACGTCAACAAGAGCAGTCTGCATGAACGCACATGCGAAACGTGGGATGCTTTCCGTATCGTAACATAACAACGGTACTGGGGAGGGAGAGTCCCAGGCGTACTTTCGAGTTCTAACCCCTGATCCATGGTACCGGATCTCCATTGGCGTTTTTGACGCGGGACAAAAGGGGCAATGTAAAAACAATCACGGCGCACTTACCAATGAATATACACCCCGCTTCCCTTTTCGTCTGCATGGTCTACGCCTTGTACTTGATGCGAATTGTCTTTGGATCGGTAGTTCAGACCTTCCTGGATGAAGCGGTTGCTCCGTGGAAACCATTCGAGAAGATTCTCATCCTCTACATCATCCACTGGAATGTGAAGATGCTGATAACCACGTATAAGTGGAACGTCGTCTTTAAACTGCCAATCGAGCACAGAAACGATGTGCGTAATGTTGCAGTTTTGGAGCGCCTGCTTTCGTCTAAGGCCAATGAACCTGAACGAGTTGTTAGTCAGAGACTTCCCTCATCTACAAGATGTTGTGGCAACACAGATCTGTCGGGGCTGAGTATTGATCATCACAACGTACCCTCCTATGTAGAGATTAAAGCCGGGACATTTGTCGAGTGTGGGCTCCATCTTTTCTGGCGTTTAGACAATAAGTGGTGAGCTGGAGTGATGAGAATACAAGTCGCTACAAATAGCTGCCTGCAGACACAGCTGCAATATTTTATGAGGATCAAATAGGAATGGCCGATTTTAACCTCGGTTACATGCGCCACAGGATGTGCATACCAGAGGAGTACTAGCTCAGCCTTATGGAGGCATATGTTCCACTTTTTTTTTCCTTTGTGGCGGCTGCTTGCTTTGAGCCAGTCTCCTGCATACGACTTTGTGGTTCGAAGCTAGCCCTCGTTTTGCTAACCACAAAACGACACCTGCAAGCTGCGTCATGCGTTGCCGTTGCACTTTGGCCACAACCTTATTAAGAATTGATTCAGCTGGACAGATCCTGGATGGCTTTGAGTTGCTGGCGAAGTTCGCGCTGGATTGGACAGAAGACCTTTTTTGCCAAGGCTTTTTTTTGGTTTTTGAAAGAACATTGCGTGTTGACAGCATCATGCTACGCGTCAATCATGAGACGAGCATGCGTCCACGATGTCGATCGCTTAGAGAAACCACGGCATAAACATCGAACCATCAGCAGTACTAGTGAACAAGGATAGGGCTGCAGTTAGCGGCTTAAGGCATATGATCTTGACTAACGAGCTGCTTTGGGTCAGACTACTTGTTATCCACACTTTGTAGAGGAGTGCTTTCAGGCAGCGGAGCTACATTTTCAGGGCAGCAATGACGGCCATCCTTATTCTCAAGCCAACGGGTTGATTGGCACTACGTAGTGGCCCCTGAGACACAGAGCAAGCCATCATCCGTTACCACATTTTTTAAGGACCTTCCATTGAGGTCGCTGTGCTGTCAGCGACTGTTGATTGGACTCTTCGTCTGAGATTAGTATACTCACAGATTTGCCTCTACAACTCGATATTTCAAGAGCTAGAAATTTGGGTCGCCCAGATTCCATTCCCGAAATCCTGCACTCTTGCCGGCTGCTTGATCGAAGAATAAAACGGAGCCTCTTCCATGTTAGATATAGGAGGCCGTTGACTCCTCTCATGAATTCTTGCCGTGCTGTGTCTGGAGAACAAGCCTGAGCTATTGGCTTGTTAAACCCTTGTATGATTAGTAAAGCATGCTTATCAAGATCATTGGTTACCAGAGTGTATTGTCTTGCTGTTGGCGCCGTCCCGGGTAGCGAGACTCTTGTATAGGCAAGCCTTAGGTGCCAAGACACAGACGCAATGAAATGAATGCGGAAGAAGCTACAGGGCAGCGTGTATTCAGCAAGCAAATACGGATGCATTCTCTACCGGCAGCGGTGTGGAGACGTGCAGGTGATACGGCGCAGGATACAGCGGTATCTGCAGTAGCTCTGCAGGCGGCAATACCGTCAGGCCAGCCTAAGCAATAGTATGTGCTCCACCAATTCGAGCACCAGAAGCCCGTGTGACGCTAGAGCCCACATGCCGATCTGTAGCCCACTATTTCCACTACTTACAACCCTGTTTGTCCTTACAGTTGTCATAATTGGTAAGGCTAGAGTGGCTACTGCCACCTGCAACTCACTGCTCGTCGTAGAAGACCGCTCGAAGACTTCTCACCCACCATTGCTGGACACACTCCATACTTTCTGTCTTGCCTTCTCATGCGGCTACCGTCCACTGATGGGACCTCTTTAGCTCAGCGAGACTGGTTGGCTCATTTCAATCATGATTCCCTACCACCCTCGGTCCCACCACAATATCTCGTCCTCCTAGACTCGACCCTTCGTACTGGAATCATGTCCGGTGGAAAAAACACACAATAATTGCTCGATATCCTCCCAGTAATTGAGTGGTGCTGCTTAATTTGGGTTTCCAAGGCGTTGTGACAGCATGTTATTGGACGACTCAGTCAACCTCACGCCTGCACGACTCAGCTCTACAAGCCACCATTTGCCTCTTTTGGGCAGACACAATATTGAGACGGGCTACAAAAGTCCAATCTCACCTCGATCAGATACGCGAATCAGCTGATGCTCAGTCACATGCCTATCTAAGACCAATGGTGGACACGACAATCGCCACAACGTGTTTCATCACTCCCGCTGAGAGGCCAATGTTACATCCGCCGCGGGTACCTCGATGAGCGTGAGGACCCAACGAAGAGATGGAATACTCGCGTGGGCCCTCAATAGCCCTTCCATGTACCAATACAGAGTCCCACCATGTCCAGTGGTGTTCTCTATCTCAACCTAATTGTCAGACATCTTCCGAATCGAGACAGACACAACCGGGAATGGCAATACCTGGTGCTCGTGTTGACGATGTTCCACCAGCGCTACCTCCTCCACGCCATAATCCCGAACTTGATAAGGGCGTTGACCTTGCCTGGAAGTGGCAGAATGAAGATCTTCCACTCACGAGGCGCACCTTGGCACCAATTAAGCCGCAATCAAGTTTATGGGGCAGCACTTCACAAGCTCAGCTTATCATGGATGAGGATGAAGATGTCGAGATGGACATGGAACTTGATTCGAGCCATCATGCACAACCAATTGCTCGCCCGCCATCACAATCACAGTTCGCTACTGGCACTTCCATACCTACTTTGACCAGAAGACCGCCGTCCTCTTCAGGCATAAATCAACGGTGAGTCTTGAAACCCTTTTCTGGCTAAACCACCGTCTACATTCCATGTTGCTAGCTTTTTCATTTATTGGTTGCCAAACCTATAGTTCATCCTCATGCTGAGTCTATTCATTTATAGGCTTCAGGGGGAAAATCCTCTAGCACGACAGAACCAGAATCAGTCCACTCATGCCTACGACAAGCATTTGCTGTTGAGAATTGGTAAATCAAACTCACCGCCTGGTTATGCTAGATCGAGTTCCAAAGACGATAGCATACTAGATCAAAAACTATCAATCCAGACTAGAGATCCGAACCTTCTTCCTCGGCCCGCCCAAGAATCTTCTTCTTCTTTGGATCCCACAACAACATGGACGACAAGTCCAACATCAGCCATTTCCCTAACCTCTAAGTTCAGCTGGCATGAGCACGGTATGGACCCTCGCAGCTCGTTTTCTGAGGGTACATCCCAATTATTTGCCGTTGACCCTGAGTTATTGCACTCGTCTATTCCTCGGGCAAAGTCTTCTAAACCCCGAAGCGGATCGATGCAGAGTTCTCAGGATACGAGAGCCCGGTCAGAACGGGACAGCTATGATTCTAATATGTATACTGCTGATGCTGAGTCACTCAGTGACGAAGCCAGTCTCCGCAGTCTGCATATGGAGGACCGGCCTCACCGTGCGGTGTTGCACGGTACAAAAAGACGAGCACTATCACCACCTATTGAAAGCAATCGTGCTCAGCGACAAGACAATTATCTGCCTCTGCGTTCGCCGAACATCCACGGGTCCCAAGATTCGATGCCGTATCAGCCATACAATGCTCGATCATTATCTTCGACTGCTTCGAGTACTCAACACAGCTCCTATGCTTCCTCCAACATGATATCAAATCCCTCAAGCAGCATGACGAGCATCTCATCTCTCTCTTCCATCGCACGAATGGTTCCTGAAAGCTCGCAACATCTTTCTTTGCCGACTTCGTTGCCTACACAGAAGAATCTAAGCATTCTGGTTACGCCTGTTGAAAAACCTACAGGCTCTTCTCAACAAGATGTAGCATCGCTATCCATCACGACTAACAAAGTGCGAGTGGCACCGTCACGCATTGGAAATTACTACATATGCTCGTGTTGTCTAAAAAAGCCCAAGAGATTTGAGACAGAAGACCAGCTAAGGTTCGTACATCGGCGATGGAGTAGTCAGATTTCTAACAGCATCAAAGGGCTCACGAAAACGAGAAGCAGTACACTTGTGCATACTGCAATAATCGTTTCAAAAACAAGAACGAGGCCGAGCGACACCAAAATTCTCTCCATGTGCGCAGGCAATCTTGGTCTTGCTCCGCAGTTGCAACATATCAGGCTGCCTTCCACCCTTCAGCGTTCTCGAGTCCTCGAAATTCAGCGACCGATAGCTGCGGTTTCTGTGGTGAGGAATTCGCGAGTCATCCTACAAATTGGGATGAACGTATCGATCATCTTACTAATGTCCACAAATTCGGAGAGTGTAACTCTACCAAGAAGTTTTATCGAGCCGATCATTTTCGACAACACCTCAAGCATAGTCATGCAGGTAGAAGTGGGAAATGGACAAACATTTTGGAAAATAAATGCCTACGCGAAGAGGCACCATCCGAGCCCTCAAGCTTGTCACCAACAGCCAGTGAACATTCGCAAAGTGGCAACACAGGCCGGGCCTACGGTAGCTTGCCGAATCCTACAGACGCACCTACGAATCAAGTGGAAGATATCGGCGAAGTACGCGACGAAACATGACAACTCGTCAAGTGGTTGTTGAAAGGTCAACGTTTTAACTTGATTTTGATGCTTATCGGTCGGCCTAGGACCCCGCATTGCTTGTGTTAACGCCGGCAGCGTCCCTTACGATAGCTCTCTGAGCTTGCCCTTGGCTGCGTTACTCCTGTAGCCCAAAAGGTATCCGCTTCATACGGCAGGAGGCCTGACGCATCCTCTGGATTTTAAACAGTCTTCGTGCGGATTGTTGGAACATCGACGTGGATCCCATGGCTAGAAGTTGCACTTTCTTAAATTGTGCATGGCACGCATCGATCCTGTCTAAGAAGCACCTATCGTTGGTTCGGCCACTAACATGGATTGGAGTCTGTCATCATGGTTACGGTGTCGCTAGAGGCGCAATATGCTGACGGGTACTGTTGTACATCCTTTAGACCTCATCCTGCGCAGCTCGTTGCCTCATCCTAGACCAAACTTGCTCATCAATTGTAACATTATGACAACATATTGTACATGACATGTATAGAAATTTATTACGAGTTATCCATGTTCTCCTAAGCAGCGTGGATTTAGAACTCCGACTCGGTCCATGTGGGACAGTCTTGGCGAACTTAATTCAAGAGCAGGTCCACCCTGAATCCGCCTGATTTGACTTGTTTTAGGTGGCAAGCGCCTCGGTGACCTTGAATTCCTGTCCCAATATTAGTATTCGCGCTTACAGTGCCGTACTGTTACCGAGGACCAGGCCAATTGTGACTGAAGTGCAAAGGAACCTTGGCATTCCGAGATTTTTCATACGTGGACACACTTAACTCATTGGTGATGCTTTTATTCAGAGTGTTCAGAATGTTCATCGCGGCGTCGTCAGCCAAAACGAGACCTAAACCTTGATGGATTTTGACAAACTGGACCAGTCGTTTCTCATGTTCCAATGGCACCCACTTTCGAAAGGGAAATAAGCTGAAAGCCACTGCTGTTGCAGCTCGAAACGATCGCTGCCTGTTAGAGCTATTGTACAACAATACACCAAGAGGTACATAGGCTCATCACCTCTGTATCGTCGAGTGACGAAATGCGGGAGCAGTTGACGGCATCCGGTTTCCTAATCGCTGGAAAGCTTCGTGTCTCGCTTCCTTTTGGCACCTTCATGTTAACGACCCGCGTCCCCCAACGTTCAACATAGGGTTGCAGTAGTATTATATTGTCGGAGCAGCGAAACGACGTCACATTCGCAATGTACGTCAAAAGAAGGCGCTGAGATTTCTCTCCGGTAGGTGGGTTTGGTGGAACTTGTGGCTCAACTATTAGGCCTCTTGCCCATCTATCTCATTCAGACCTGTTGGCCTGAGCTTTTGACACCAGTAGTAATTTGGAGCTTGTTTCGATTGGACACATATCTGAAGCAAAATGGACAGCGGCTCTTCGTAGGGCTTCGACCTCAGTTGACTAACATGATTAATGTTACTGGAAATAGAGAGCAGCTCAAACATACATACTTGATTGAAGGCAACGGGACGATGGCGAGACCGTTAAACTTAACGGATCTCGTTTGGTAGTGTGTACTGTGAAGCAAAGATACGGAGCACGGAATGCGGCTTGCGGCCGTAGTGCTTCTAAGTGACAAGTGACAAAGCGCTTACGCAAGCTATCCGCGTCCTCATAGCAGCACAATGTTGATACGTTTTGGATCACATGGAAACCAGAACTGGTCTACGACCATTTCGGAGGGTGTCAGGCCAGACATTGATGGACATCGGAACAGGCATCCCATCCACCAAGCACATATCAAGTTGTCCCTGGCATTTCTGCGTCTCAGGCAAAGGTTTTACCCACTAGTTGAAACAGTTACAGATTCCGATCTGCTGAGTTGAGATACTGATTGAGTCATTGCGATCACATTCCCTCCTCAATGTTCACATTTGTCGCGTTTGTGTTGCCATTTTCGAACAATTGTGATGTTGAAAGATCCCCTAGCCATTTGAGAGCGTCCCACATCCAGGCAGGTTAAGTAGGAATGCATCAGCTGAAAGGACATAGAGGACTAAGAGCAACAACTTGGCGAACTGCTGAATTAAATCCAACCTTAGACGTCCTCACATCGTTCAGAGAGCACAGCATGATTTGGAGGCTCAGATTCAGATGATCCGAGTCTGAAATTGTTCATCTCGAAATTGGAAGGATGGGAAGGGAGGGCTGAAAGTAACGTCGTAGCCCAAGATTTTACAGCCCGCAGCTCATCAAGCAGGGGTGGCTTAGGTAAGCCTCACGATGCGCTAACGAGATCTGCACGTGCGTTTCATGGGCAGAGTTTCGAAGTCAGGTGTCCTTTCCCTTGCTTTCACGCTATGACGATCACTACAAAATTCTAGGTTCTGTTTGACAGGTGAACAGAACATTGCGATTTCGAACATCTGGCCTCTCGACACACTTTTTCTCAATAATTTTACTCCTGAAGTTACAGAAGAGGTCTCCATTTATCCCCATCTCCAGATTCAACATCCACACGAAGTTGAAAGGTTCGATAAGCATTGCCAAAATGGTAGTTTCAGGGATTGCGTCGACGCAGATTGGTATGTAAACAATACTCGAGAATCGGTGTCAACTGCACGTCTTGACCATGACCTAACATATACATGTCATTAGCGCGACTCGATGGCCTCATGCTCTCAGCGTCCGTCGACGACGAGCAGACCGAAAACGAGCTAGCAGAAGTCAAATCACAATCGAAACTCATCTTTCGTAGATTGAACCGTAACTCAGCACAAGAAGCCTCGATCGAATCAGGACAGTATACCCTCCACTACCTCATCCGCGACAACGTGTGTTTTCTCTGTATCTGCGACAAATCTTATCCTCGAAAGCTCGCATTCACATACCTTTCAGACCTGGCCCAAGAGTTCACCACCATCTACCCATCCGGCCAGTACCTTTCTTCGACCCTACGACCGTATGCCTATGTCGAGTTTGACACGTTCATTCAGCGAACGAAGAAGACGTATCAGGATGCCAGGGCGAGCAGTAACTTGGATAAGCTCAACGACGAGCTGAAGGATGTGACCAAAGTCATGACGAAGAACATTGAGGACCTGCTGTACAGAGGCGACAGCCTGGAGAAGATGGGTGAGATGAGTGGACGGTTGAGGGAGGACAGCAAGAAGTATAGAAAGGCTGCTGTGAGAATAAACTGGGAATTGATGTTGAAGCAATATGGTCCGTTCGCTGGGTTGGGCTTGTTTATCATCATCTTCTTGTGGTGGAGATTCTTCTGAGCGGTCCCAAATACTGCCGGGATGAAATGGAACCCAAGATAAGAAAAGGCCTGGACATCAGTCTCATATTTCGTCTTCCTCCTCATCGAAGTCATCTTCAGCACCCATGTCATACAAAATCCGGCCTCCTTCACCTCCTCCATCAACCCTCTGAGCGTCGAAATACGGCAACACGACGCCGTCGCGCTCAAGTCTTTGCCTGTCAGTGAGGCCAAGCTCAAAGGTGACGCCAGCCAGATCTTGGTCGGTGGTCTTTTGTTCTTCGACCGTTGGCCTGAACAATGGATGGTCATCAAGCAACGATGCCGTCTCTTTGAATACTGAAGGTGTTGCATTCTGTACCTTTGTGGGGTGCCTATCAGGCAAGAAATACCTTTCTAACACACCTCGACCACTTTTGCGGCGATGCTCCACTTCAAGCACGATGCCCCTCTCCTCTGCTTTAGTGAACCTCGGTGAAGATTTCAGGCCAATGACTAGACCTTCCTTCTCCTCGGCAAGACCAAACGATGGTCCGACAAGACTACGCTCATGAGCTTGTTTCTCCGCGAGCAAGATAGGCAGTGAGTGCACCGTGATTATGGTTGTGGCGAGATATGATAGTAGGGATGGTGGATCTGGTGAATATGGCGTGGCTGAGCTGTGCAAAGGTATATCGGTGTGGTAGACCGCTACTGTCGATATCGAGGTTTGTGGAGATTGTCGAGGGGCTTGCATGAGTGAAGAGAGGAAGGCTGCCAAATTGAGCCCTGATTTTGATTCCATGGAAGACTTGCTTATGCTCATTAGAGAGTCGACCAGGAGGAGGCAGCGTTTGTTGAGGTTGGCAAGGGTGGAAGACACGGCTTGCGCTATCTGTTGCGGCGCTTTGTTCCAACATGCGATAAATGTGTCGATACCGGCAGGTGCATGTGGCGTTTCAAAACCAAGGAAGACGATGTGACTCTTTGACAACTAAGAACATCAGCGGGACATGGTTAGCGGGAGGCTCGGGACCTACATTGGCTCTCCTTATATACTCTTTAATCAGCGGCTTTGCAGGCTGTTCCAGTGTGTCAAGTACTAGGGTGAAAGGTGATGCACCTTCTCGCTGATTCAGCAGCCTCGATATCAGGAGGATGTTATGCATCCTCCTATGCGACAGATTCGTGTGCGCCATACGGGACTCTGGCTATGAAGCGAGTTTAATACAATGAGGTTACACTCCTGTTGTGTGTGGTATAGTAGAAACTGTTTATACACAACTAAAGCCTCGTACGAGGATAGCACTGGCTCTCAAAATTCTTTGATGAGGCTGGAACGTCTTGAAGATGGATACTCGTCAAAACTGCTCCAACTTTTTTTCCTGAAACCACCATTCTCCAGATCCGCTGCCTTGGCGCAGCCTGACGTCTTTCTTGACTTTTACGCATGTGCATTGCTTTGCGGCAGCAGCAGCTTGTTGTTTCTGAGCATTGCCCACTAACTAGCTATATATGCACATCGCTACGCCTATCTCAGTCCCACCCAAATACACGCTCTAGGCAACTCCCCTTTCTCCCAAACCACAAGCAGTGGGTCAACAGACAGCATGGACGAACCGCCAGCAAAACGTCCACGTCGCGACCGAGATGACCTGAAAGACACGACATCTACACGCTCTCCACGCCCGCACGATCCGCGGAACCGCCACGGCGGCGACGACGACAAACGACCCAACGGCGGATACGGCCGACGAGACGACGATCGCAAGCGGCGGAGATCACGGTCGCCCGCGCGCGACACGAAGTACGACTCAAGTCGGCGACGAGAGCGCAGTCGGGAACGAGATCGAGACAGGTCGTACCGCGACCGGGACAGAGACCATGAGCGGGGCGCGAGACGAGACCGAGACCGAGACCATAAAGCCCGACGGTCGTATTCCCGCTCGCGCTCGAGGTCGTGGTCTCCGCCGAACACGAATGGGGCGGGATCTGCGCATGCCAGCGGCAAGAGAGCGCGATCTCCGCCACTACCTGCTCCGCGTCGCACAGATCACGAGAGAGAGCGTCTGCGAGCGGATGCGGGCGTCGGTGGCAGACATGTGAAGAAAGAGGAGCCAGGCACACGTGGCGTGGTGGATGTGAGAATGCATGACGACGAGGACGAGGATGCGTACATGAAGCGTATCATGGGGTTTGCTGGGTTCAGAAGCACGAAGAACACGAAGGTGCCAGGAAATCAGATTTATGCTGTGAGGAAGGAGAAAAAGACAACGTATCGGCAGTATATGAATCGCGTGGGTGGATTCAATCGGCCGTTGAGTCCATCGAGGTGAGCAAGAGGGGGAAATGTGATTGTCGATTGTCATTGAATCGTGAGGAAAAGCTGTGCTCAATGGATTACTTTGGAGGCAAGCTGAGAGGACTGGACGATATGAACGTCGTATTCTTGAAGAGCTGGCAGGAGATTGGACCGAAGATCCGGATTCTTCGAGCTTGAGAGTGGGACACCATGTTGTCCTTACATGAGACGAACATGCAGTACCTAATTGCTACATTTGGGAAGAGAGACGGAGGGTATCACCAGTCCACGGATTCAGTTTCTACGGACCAGGCTCTGCTTCCTCCATTTGATCCATTCCGGGTCGAACCACATGGCAACCACTCTCGCATCGATGCGGTCTTCGAATCCTTGTCTACTGTCGAATGGAACACCAGTGTCGCTGACAACCGTGTTGTCATCTTTCCAGATTTCTATCCATGCTTCTTGGTGTGCCCTACACATATCTCTCACCCTCAACGCCTGTTCAGTATCTCCCACCTCCACGACCAGCAGTCGAGCCCTTGACGCAACAGCTATGCGGATTAAAGCAGCATAGAACTGATCGGCCTGATCAACGCCATCGAAGAGTAAGGAGTCTGGTGGAACTAGGGCGAGCTTTGGTTCAAATTTCCGCACGCTCTTGGTGGTTGAGCCGCCGGGCTTGTACTGCTGTGGCGAGATGTACGGTGGGTTGGATACGATGAGATCCAGCGGTTGTGCCTCATACTTGTGGTATAGGGTTGTAATTATCTTCTCTTTGGGTTGCTGGGCGAGGGCAAGGAGATCGAGGTGCTCGAAGCAAATGTCTTGGACAGCATCTTTGTGCAGTGCGCGCAGCTCGAGGTTGTGGTGAGTGTTTTCCGCAGACAACCTCAATGCATGTTGTGAGATATCGAAGCCGCGTATCCGCAACTGCCGGAACTTGCCATGTTGCTGAGGTGTGGGCGGTTTGAGCAGGGAATGGAGTAGTAGCGCTATGCAGCCTGTTCCTGTGCAAAAGTCCACAATGTAACAATGTTTGCTTGTCGCTTCGGCTTCCACTTGCACTTTCTGTATGATCCGAGCGAGTTCTGTGGTGTAGACCTCAGTTTCAGGCCGAGGGATTAGGACCCCAGGTCGACATTTGATGTCCAGTTCGCCAAAGGGTTGCGTTCCAAGGATGTACTGTATTGGCTCGCCTCTTGCTCGCCGCTTGACGAAGCTGGCCAAAGCATGATCGTGTGGGCCTGCAGATCTTGTTCCAATACTCCCTTCACGCTGCGGCTCATCGACAGCCTCTTGCATCCACCGCAACTCATTTCGAGCAGAGTTGAGGTCACGGCATTCCCGTAAAAGGAGAGGCAGATGGCGGTCAAGTCGTGCTGCCTGAGAAATGAGAACGGGCGGCAGTCTAGGCATGTACCGGTCAAAGCATGTTGGCGCTTATCCTACATCAACCATCATTGAAACCGATAACCTGCAATTGCGTCTCGGGTGACACGTGATCACATGATCTGGGTTTCAATTAAGCAGGAGACGCGTCTCACCGCGCTTTCCCTGGCTGTTTTTATATCACAGGCTTTTGGTGGGCCTCATTGACAAAATACGACGTTATATTGATAAGAGACTGATCATTGGTGATACCTGTCTTTCGCGGTTCTTGCCTGCCGCTATCGCTGCAACTCGAATCTTCACGTCGAACAAATAATTCGCCGCAGAGTCGGTCAGTCAGCCAACATGAGCTGCAGCTGCACAACAAGATGACTTGCTTTCGGACCCTTACATGCAGCCGAGAAACTCATTCGGTCATACATTTAGTCGTGCATGTTCCCCAAGCTATGGTAGAAGATTTCTTGTTCGTAAGAGTTGGCTGCACTTTTCAATGACGTTTCCAATATCGGTATCCCAAAAGTACAGCAGATGTCAAGGCATGTAGAAACGTAGCTGACCAAAAAGCAAATTTGACATGATCTTCGTGCTCGACGCACTTGCTCAGCTATCATCTCTATCGAGCGAGTCTGCCCAGGGCCTATTGGTCGTACTTGTGCACCACGGGTTTTCGTTCGGCGGCTGCAACAATCGACTCAGCGCACACTCAAACTTGACATGCATCCTTTCGTGCTGAGCGCTTCCATATTGACCAGGATTGTCTACAAATTTCTCAAATCTGTCAGATCCGGACCCGCGAACGCTAGAAACCGAGAAAATACGGCAGCAACATGTTGACATAGAAGCTGTACCTGCATCGAAGACTGCATGCCAGAGTACGAAATAGCTAATCGGCGTGTGATGTGCATTTCTTCGCAAAAGACGATGTTATCCAGAAATCGACTTCGTTACACCGCCTGTTCCCAAAATCGGAGATTTACAGACAGGCTCCCGGCTACTGCACCCTGGGGGCACGCCCGAAGTATCACATGATCCTGCCCCAATGTTCAGGTCCAGCTGAAACAGAAACAATTCTTCCATAATCAGACGGCATGTAACACAAGATGCACTTCTCGTCTACGATTATGTGTTTCAGACCTCGAACAAATATACGACCCTCGAAAGCTGAGTGCCATCTGCGTGTCTCTGATTGACATCCAGAGCCCATACACACTCGCCTCTTCCGGACTAACGTAGCTTCATGCACTAACCAGCCTCACCGCTCTCTCATCTGGGGCCAACTTCACCATTTCTTTGGTCCAAACTTCTCACATCTGCACCGTCTTTGCCTGAAACGTCGACGCGGCACACGAGGTGAACGCACATGGATGGCCCGTGTTGCGTCAGTATATCTACGCTAGAACAGAAACGCCTTTCCAAGCGTCTTTCTGGGACGTCAGACATGCCATACCCGTCACCGCCAGCCCTGCCTGACATATTAGACCTCGCATAGTGGCAAGAGCTGTTGACACCGCTGCCCGTTCAACCTGATGAGCAGTGTCTGCACTAGTTTGTGTTGCAAGTAGTAGGTATTTATTCTCCTCAACCCAGCTGCATGACTGAACCTCGTCTATCAACCATTGCCACCAACATCTTAGTCAAACAGAACAAGAAGAGTACATATCTTGAACACCTCGCCCATTGGACCGCCCGAACTCAAACTCATCTTCAAAAATGGAAGCCCCATTGAACTTCGGCAGAGGGACGTACGACATCACAGGTGTAGTGAAGCCAGCCCTGCCCCAGGGACCATGCCTACCACCAGTCATTACGACTCCTCCTGTCTCAAACCCGGGCACTCCCAAAGACGACCAACCCTAGATGATCCCATCCATAGTCCCTCCCCAGACCGAAGTACAATTGCGACCGACCACTGCAGCACTTGCCAGCGGCAGACGTTCATTGCATGACCTGACTAAAGTCGGTCTGGTGACAGACACGGGACTCCCATCTACCAGCCAACAATACCTAAGCATCAGCCAATCACCTGCTCGCCGGCAGCTGCCAAGCGAGGATGCAATCATACATCATGGACCCGGGCGCACTCTTTCAAGCGATCCCACGGACACCGAAACAGTCTGTCGGCAATAACGTTTGTGAAAGATTCAACTGGCAACGAATGTCAGCTATCACGCGTGTCAACGCTACTTGGCTTCTCCAACACTAGAGAAAGCACACCCATCGAGATGCGCAGGGCATCAACATCAGCTCTCAGCCGACTTGGTCACCGCAGCCACAGCGCGGGACCGCGGCCACGAATTACGAAGTTGCGAGAAACCCATTTCAAATCTGCACGGTGACGAAACAGAGGCTCTTGCTCATGAGGTGAAACAACTGCTTAGACAGCATTCTAGAGATACTAAGGGTAGACAATACAAACGCTCAAGCGTGTCAAAATCCCAAGGTATTAGACCATGACATCCAGATTCTGCCATTTTACTGCTTGACCGCCCCAGAACGTCACCACTAAAAGCATATTCCCAGCCATGTTTTAGCCCAGCATCTTTGATCGTGATGCTTGTTCCCAGGACAAACCTCTAACCAATCCATCTCTGCGGGTCTCCCAATGGCTCCATAGTCAGTCAGGCAGCAGAGGTAGCGCGCGCCACGGATCGTGAGATTGTTGCAACGGTGAGACGTAGACCTGGATGTATCAGTCCCTGTAGCTTGATGACCAAATCTGTAGTCCATGGTGGTGAAAAGGTTCAACAAAAAGTTCAAACTGTATTGCACAAAAGGGGTATCTCGTCTATTTATCCAAGTCATCGCTCTCCCAAATCCGGTCTAGTAAAGCAAAAGGATAACAGGTGACCAAACCTGCTCAGCTGAACATGATGGTGGTACAAAGTGGCCGTTGCCGTTTTTAGATCTGCCCAATCCTCGCCAACTCGGCATACAGCACCCCTTCCAACTCCCTCGCTGCACTGTCGAGCCCATCCTTCTCCCTCGCAGTCAACTGTCCAAGCACAAATGCACTGACATCCCGACTGTCTCGACTACCACCAGCTGGCCTCCCAATTCCAACCCCAATCTTCACGAATCGCTCACCTAGAACTTGCATCAGCCCGGCACCATTCAACGACCCTTGCACACTCTTGATCCCGTTGTGTCCCTTTGCGCTCGTGTTCCCGCCTCTTCGCACCTTGACTCTGCCCGGATCAATTTCCATCTCGTCGTGTAGTACCACCAAACCCGTGACTGGATCAAGGGGATTGATCTTCTGCGTCGCGAGGAATTGCTTCCACGCTTTGAGCAATGGCGGACCGGAGACGTTCATTTGTGAAGGAGACTGCCAGAGCGTGAACTCAGGACGGGAGACATCGGAGCCGTGAGAGATATGTCCGCCACCATACAGCTTGGATTTCAGGGAGAAAGGCGGGAGGGAAAGGTTACTTTGAAGGGTCTTTAGGACGAGATGGGCGGCTGAGTGGCGAGTTGAGTGGTAAGGTGGAGGGTTTCCAAGCGATGTAATGAGTAGAGCGGCTGGGCGCGTGGTCATGATTTGTGGATCGCTTAGAGCAGGACGGAGCCGTGGTGTTGAGGAGCGAACGGACTTGGTAGATCGCAGGCAGGCAGCGGAAAGCCGTTTCGTGTTTGACTTGACTGCTGGTAATAGAGAGGGTGCAGGCTCTGGGTGTGCGGCAATGGTTAATGCTGCCGGTGTTATTGTCTTAACTGTGCCTTGTCTTGCACCTGCGACATGTTGCTCCCGGGTGAGATTGTGTATGGCCTGCCCAAGCTCTTCTGAAAAGGGTTCCGATTTCTTTCGAGGTGCCTCTTCCAATAGATGGTGCGCGCCTTCTCCGGAGATCTGAGCGTCTGCAGGCAACTGCCCCCCTAGGTGGTTCGAAGGCGACGAGTTCAGTACCAGTAAAGAAGAAGAAGATGATGATGATTTGCTTGGACTATCGCTTTGCAACGAACCCTGACTCTGAGGATGGCTCAATGAATCTTTTCGGATCCTGGCTGTACCGAAGTTAGTCATCGTCGCTGAGTGGAAAAAGAGGTGACTTGTGTGTCCTACTTACCTTCGAACGCAACGGGAACTTGTGGAGTGTATACTCTGAAAGAGGTTTCTTTGTTGGTGATGCGAATTGACAAAGCAGAATGCTCGAGTCAGTTTGTTAGTCATACTCCGGGCGCAGTCCAGCCGGTTAAGGCAGGTCAGCCGAAGGTGAGTCAAATGTGCACCTGAAATTCGCTCAAGCTCCTACATCAAAGTGCTCCGACTTTGTGTTTATGGCTCGTAGTTTCTTGCTGTGTGAGATTTTGGTAGTGACTCTTCAAGATCGTCATCGTCCAGTCTGTACAAGCGGTCGACTGGATCGAGCTTGGAGCCGGAGGAGCTCAATGGATCGGACTTGCCGTCTATGTCGTGCTCGTTCTTCCAATCTACCATGTGGAAGTTGTTATGCGCATCTGATTGAGGATCTCGAGACCCCGTTCTGCTCGTTAATGGCTGTATGCTCTTATCACGCCTATGGAAGAGATGCACTGGGCTTTTGCTCGGCCAAGATTTAGCCTCGGGTCCGTGAGCTCGGGTCGCTGTCGGTATGCTCACACCACTCACGTGTCTGCCAGTAGTAGCGGTCATGGGGCTGCTTATGGAACCACTTCGAGCAAAGAATGCCTTAAGGCCAAAGATCCTTCGCAAAATCGCCCAGCTATATGGCATGTTTGACACTATCATAGCTGTGCTGGCTTCTCTCGTGTACCAGTATATCCACTGTGATGAGAATGGCTGCGTGAAGGACAAGTGCTTGGACAAGATCGCACACACCATGGTGAAGAAGCCAAGGGAAAAAGGGAAGACGAGAAGCAGCTTCTTCTTGAATTCGAGATGAGCTCTCAGGAACAGCGGGAGTGGTATGAATATGATGAGGAGGTCGCTTGTGAGGTTGAAAACGAGATTTACGATCTATGGCCGTCGTTAGCTATGAAGAAGCTTCACTGCTACCCAACTCACCAAATGATGCGTCTGAGTAGCGCATTGAATATTGGGTGTTGGCGTCTCCCAAAAGGCATAGAATGGTCTACACCAGTAACCGAAGTATAGAGATATCATCACCACATACGTAATGAAGCAATATCCCACTGCCACTTTGACCACAATGACCTGGCGCAAGTTCTCGGTGAGACGGTAGTAGAGCATTAAAAGACATGCTTTGGTGGTCCATTGGACGAAACACATCGCACTTTCTACCACCAGTACACATTTGGATCCATACACCCTGTCTTTGATGTCTTGTGGCGTCAAGTTCGGGATTTCGGCTGGGTCCATGAGGTTGGTTGAAACAGAGGCACAGATGTTCAAGAATACGATCAGCACAGTGTACAGAGCAAACACCACTAGCATGAACCAATCCTCGATCTGAAGCTTGCGAATGTCACGGAAGTGCATGATCCGTGCGGTACTATGTGCAAACGTTATTTCAATGATCTGGAATAAAGTCTGAGGAGTGTAACATACTATCGAAGAGCGACCATCAAGGTCACAACACCGTACCAGATCCATGTTTCAACGACAATGGGCGCCATCTTCTGCCGCAGTTGAAGCACGTAGATCGCAGGCGACCACAATCGATGGCCAGTTAAGAATAACTTTTCGAGCGGCTCAAGGTAATAGTCGTCATCACTGAGTTTCGTGGGAGGTGACCATCTGGAGGAGCCAGGACGAATGCGCAGGGTATGAATATGTCGATATTAAGCATGAATCACAGTTACAAGTGTCGAGGTCGAGAAGGTAGGAAAGGCGAGTTGATACGAGTAGCACGTTTGCGGAAGAGCCCAGCGATAGGATATTGCCGGCCTTCTGAATCTGGAGCGATGGGGGACCGGTGGTATGGGTTAAGTGTGGGAACGAAACTCGCGGCCCTCGGTCCACATCACAAAAACCAAGAACGCCATCGCTTCAGACCAATGGGCGCCCTCGATAGATGCAGTTAGGCAATGATCAGACCCGAAAGTAGATCACCTATCTTTCTTTCGTCCATTTGTTTTGGCGAGTGACTGCCAGGTCGGCTTTTGCAAGGATGTGATAAGATCTGTATTAACTCTGTGGCGGCTTGTATCACAACATCTCGTCCTACTAAAAACTGTTATCTGTGACGGATTTCGAGGCTGACCCTGAGATGTGCATAATGCTTCACTAAAGACACTGTCGTCGCGGGGGATGCGTAGAAAGCTAAGAGCCTAGATTGTGGCGGCGAGCCAACAACACCTTGTTTACCAACATGCAGGTCCCGAGGCCCAATGGCATGCTTATCCTCATCAAATTGCGTGTCGTCGTGCCAGAACGTGTTAAAAGTTATTGGCTTAACTCACGAGGGCTTAACCACTCGATTTTGTTATTGCCAACTTTCTGATGAAATGGCACTGTTGTCTTTAGTATCATAGTTTCGTTGTTCACAGTGGTCTGATTGTTCAGGTTCGAGCTCAAGCCGGCAACGAGATTTGCACTCAGATGGATCGGCGCTATCGATATTGAAGGTAGAACGATGCTTTACGCGTGAAACTCACGGGTCTGTTCCATTCGTCTTAATCGTCTTGCTTTTGAATTAAGCGAGCCTCAAAACGTTAACCCATGACGGTACTTCTGTTGTTGTCATGCGATAACATATATAGGTTTTCCAGGGGTTGGAGATCGGTAATTAAGTTGCAGAAGGGCAGTGAGATGCTCGAGGACTTCGAATTGAAGAAGTTGTCAGGAATGTGTAATAGTAGCTGGTCATTCCTACTGTTTCTTCAGATCACATTTGAAGGAAAGGTCTTTGATTATGCTTACGCACAGGGGAAGACATTTAGTGCGAAGCTGAGGTACACCCTCAACAACGATATCCTTGCTTGCATAGAGCTCAGGGACAAAAGAACATCGGCCTACTTGTTTATGCCCTAGGCATCAGGAGAATGATTACGATGGTTCGCCGAAACTCCGGTAAATCTCGTAAATTTCGCACCATGTAGATACATGAAGAAATTCCTACCCTCAATGTCTATCGCTGTGGAATCAGAATACCTGAGCATCGGTGGCAACAGGAATACAGCTGCCTCTGCTTGGTGCGCTGAGGCAGGATTCCTTGCTTACGGAGCAGATCAGAACATTGCGATATGGCGACCCTTGGCAGGACATAGACATGGCGTTAGTCAATTGCTGCAAGGCCACGATGAGAGGGTTACTGCTATCACAAAGAGTCAAGATGCAAATCTTATTCGCCTGATCAGCGGGGATGCAAAAGGGAACCTCATCATATGGTCATTTGATTCCTCAAACAACTCTTGGACGCAGACTAGCAAGATCAATGCTCATGCTGGAGCTGTTAATACGGTCACAGTAGTATGCAGGAGCAATATAGTGGTGAGTGGTGGTGCGGATGCTACCATAAAGGTCTGGCGCACCGAAAAGACCAACATAGAGGTGCTTGTCACAATCAACCCCAAACCACGCTTCATACCTTTGGCGCTAGCAGCAGGCTCTTTCCCAAATTTGCAAGTTGATGAAGGTTTTATGCTGGCTGCTGCCGGCACACGCAACGAAATATTCGTCTACTCAATATCTGGCTTGTCCCAAGCTGCAGCTGCAACATTGGCTTGCTCATTGACTGGCCATGAGGGATGGGTCCGTTCTCTAGCTATGAGAAAGTCTGGTTCAGATGAATATACCTTAGCCTCTACAAGCCACGACAAATACGTTCGCCTCTGGCGCTTCTCAGAAGGCGATACGAGTCTTCAGACAAATAGTATGACAGAGAACGAGGTTGCGTCTTTCGAGCAGACGTTGACTGCGAAAGTAAGGTCAGTCAGCGTTGGTGACCGGAAATATTTCGTCACATTTGAAGCACTTCTACTAGGGCATGAAGATTGGGTCTACTCCGCTGATTGGCAAGATACTGGCGAGCAGAAACTGTTGACAACATCTGCTGACGGGACCTTGACAATATGGGAGCCAGACCCATCATCTGGTATATGGGTTGGCGAGACTCGACTCGGTGAAATCAGCGGCCAAAAAGGTGCGACTACTGCGACAGGCTCTTCTGGCGGCTTCTGGGCTGGCAAATGGGTTTCTGATGGCAAGACTACAGCTGTCATTAGTCTTGGAAGAACTGGTAGCTGGCGTATATGGGAACTGGACCCCAATACCAACTTTTGGGAATTGCGGCCAGGTGTTGGTGGCCATGTCAATTCTGTTAACGGGCTTTCTTGGTCGCCGAAAGGCGAATACCTGCTCTCCACAAGCTCTGACCAGACGACTCGACTGCACGCAGAATGGAGAAGGAACGGTAAACGAACATGGCACGAGTTCAGTAGGTGTCAGATTCACGGGTATGATTGTAATGTAGTCTCTTCTATCAACTCATCTCAATTTGCCTCAGGCGCGGACGAAAAGTTATTACGAGTTTTCGACGAGCCGAAAGAGCTGGTCGATACTCTGCAGCAACTGTGCGAGATCACGCCACCTGAGAATCAGAATTTACCAGAAACAGCAGCGGTACCTGTGCTTGGTTTGTCGAACAAAGCCATGGGCGAACCGGACGACATCATCGAAGCTGGCCCTAGACGTGGAGATGACGAGTACGCGGCAGCAAGCGCCTTGGCTGGTCTGTCCATCAGAGGCATTAAGGAACCACCAACGGAAGATCTTCTCTCTCGTCACACTCTGTGGCCTGAGCGTGAAAAGCTATACGGCCATGGTTACGAGATCAGCGAGTGTGCATACAGCGACGGTATTCTGGCTACAGCATGCAAAGCTAGTTCCATCGATCATGCTACGATCAGACTCTATGATGCCGAGAGCAACTGGCGGGAGATTAAACCACCGCTGACAGCCCACTCACTTACAGTCACAAGATTGTCATGGAGTCGAAATCGATTCCTTCTCAGCGTTGGTCGAGATAGACAGTGGACTGTATTTCGGCAACCAGCGGGTAAGACGAAGCAGCTCGAGCTTTATCAAGCCATGCCGAAAGCACACACGCGAATGATCCTTGACGCAGCCTGGTCACCCAGCGACGGTTTACCCTTCTTTGCCACCGCGGGTCGTGACAAAACAGTCAAATTGTGGGTTTTACAAGACCTGAACAGCCAGCAATTAGCAAATGCGAAAGAACAGAGCACAATAGAACCTCAATTTGAGCTTTTTACCACACTGACCAGGCCATCTGCCGTTACAGCTATCTCAATCACTTGTGATGCCGACGAGCATCATGCGGTACTTGCAGTTGGAGAGGATGATGGGACCCTGTCCGTCCATGTCTTGAGTACTAGTGATCTGAAACTACAGACATCGATCGAGCTCGAGAAGGCCTCATGTTTGAGGAGGACAGTGAATAGGTTGGCCTGGCGACCGCATTGGCCCAAGTATATGAAGGATGCAAAAGGCGTACCATTAGCTGTGGCAGGCGCTGATGGGTCAGTGAGAATCTTGAGGATTGACATTGAGGCTCTGTATAGCAGACCAGCAAAGGAAGAAGACAAATCGACATAATCGCGTTCAAATATATATCGCCAGTGTTAAAGCCTGGCTTGTGGAAGCGTTAAGGCTCCCAAGCTGTTGTGTGCCATTTCCAATGCTCCAACCCGATGCAGATGAATGCAATGCTCATAGCCAGTTGAAGGCTAGATAGGGTATCATAATGCAAATGCAAATGCAAATCCAACCAAATCATCAGTCTCAAGCTCCGTATCCCCTCCAGTATGTGTA
Source organism: Neophaeococcomyces mojaviensis (assembly GCA_030247915.1). NCBI lineage: Eukaryota > Fungi > Ascomycota > Eurotiomycetes > Chaetothyriales > Neophaeococcomyces > Neophaeococcomyces mojaviensis. Next base: position 10,061 of record JAPDRQ010000227.1, on the reverse strand, counting down.
ACCTGTTACTCGATCTAGACAGCAGACAGGTCCCGCCAGTAAAGTGCGTGCTTTACTTCCACTCCGGCCTCTTCTCTAGGCCGTACCCACCAATGCCTTCTGGTGCTGTCATCTCCGGCGGACCCCTCTTCATCTTCTCTCGTGGACCACGGGCCTCCAAATCTTCCCTCAACCATCTCAGAACCAACTCACTCAACAAACTATTGCCACTCTCGTCATCGACCTGATCTTTCACCTTCTTCGCTTCCTCAAGATACGTGCTCATCTCACCGGCCTCCTTCACCGTTCCCAGATGCATATGCACCACGTAACTCGGCCAGCCCACCAGATTATCCAAGATATGGGTTGCATATACCACTGTTGCCTTTCTCCTCTCCGTCTCAGACTTCAACCAATCCAAGAAGTTCTTCCTGCTCAGTAAGTCTAAATCAACCGTAATCTCATCCAACAAAAGCACCTCCCACGGCCTCAATAACCCCATCGCAAGCTGTACCCGCCTCCTCTCACCGTCGCTCACAGCGTGCATCCTCCATCTCAGGTCAATATCAAGGATCTTGACCAACTCGTCTCTGCGCTCCGGGTATGCATCGCCACCGACACTTTTCAGGAGGCTGGGGACGTCGATGTCGGTACGCACGATGGGGTTGAGAACCCACTCAACGCCGAGATACGTAATGCCGGTGAGGTTGGAGGTGAAGGGGTCGAGGCCGTTAACCGAGATTGTATTGCGGGGCGCGAGGCGCTTACCAGAGAGCAGACGTAGGAGTGTAGTCTTACCGGCACCATTTGCGCCGACGAGAAGAGTGCGGCTGCCGGGAGGGAGGCTGAGGGAGACGTCTGTAAGGCCGGGTTGAGAGGTATTGGAGAATGTATAAGTCAGATTTGCAACGTGAATGGCCGGCGGTGTAGAGGGATGGGCGTTATTTAGCATTGCCATGCTGGGTGTCAGGACAGAGAAGAAAAGTGTATGGTTTCAGACAGTATGGGGTGTGAGTAACAAGGGGACAGTCACCATATGGATTCACATTATCTACCACGATCAATTCTTTCGAGCCATCCGTCACCCGCAAAGCGAGTGATGGCGTCATTATCCACACAGAAATTAGTGTCAAATATTGATGCCGCAAACTTCAGGCAGTATGCAAAGGTCCAAGTGGTGATTATAAAAATTGTAAGCACTGCTGCCTTTCAATACGCCAGTGCCTCGAGATACACATCCACGTATAGTTACGAGTTTGTAACTGTAACAGGTAAATGTTGCAACTCTTTCCCGAGAAGGGGAAAAAAGCTTCGTGCTTAGCGATAGTATCCTTCGTGAATAATGCAGAGAACATTAAGGCACGCAATGTACACCCAGAAGGTGCTCTTAAACCTAAGCAGCATTTAGTCTTTCTTCTTCTTGACAAAGACCCATTTCGTCTCTACTGAGCCAAATACCATTGACAGAGCCAGAGTTAAAGGCATGTACAATGTCTCGACTATGGCACAATCGTAACCAGGAAGGTCTAAGCCCTTGATCAACTGCAATACCAAGGCTTATGCATTACTTAACCTGATCGCATTTGTGAAGAGAGAGCATTGCAACGCCAACTACGCAGAATGAGCACCGCTCTACTTGGTATCGTATTCGCGAAGGGAGCTCTAAATCCATCGTTAGGCCTGGCAGTGAAACGTGTCATTGTCATGTGGTTTGGATTGCTCGTTGACGCTGAAGACACCAGCAGGAGGCTATTTCAGGAATATCTTCAAGTATGCAATATTATCAAAAGGTCAGAGGAACGTTATGTCAACGTGAAAAGGATCTTACGGTGGTCTGAAGAGACGGCAGAGGCATCGATGATCCGCTCAGCAATCTCTCAATCGTAAGTAATACACCTCATTTAAGTGAAGTGCTCAATTGGAGTAAATGCGGCTGGTCTTCAAGCGGACATGCTTGGTATGTGACATATAGCAGCTTTTGTATAGGGACATTGAAGAAGTGCTTCAGGTTCGAACTGGTCGTCCAGCAATTAGTAGCATGGAGAGATAGACTTGTATGACGATAAAATCGAAACTGGCTCTCAGCGTTACTGTCACTTTGGGTAGTGTTTGTTGGCTGTTTTAGTTTGTTCATGCATGTAATTTCATCGCTTGATGTCCACGTAATTGTCTCTGTACCTACTGATAGTGAGACGAACAGGAAGTATCAAGGTGGTGGTTGTGGACAAGAAACAGCTGTTCAAAGCCTTGCTGAGTGTAACAATGCTAAGCACAACGAGGACTGACAAGCTGAAATTATGATATGCACAAGCAACATACATCATCCTTCTATTGCTGCTCAGACGTCTCCGGAAACGCAGCAATACCCGCAACAATACCCGCCGCCATAATCACCACACTGATGATACTCCAAATGACACCCCAGCACTGACTCGAGCCTCCGTACCGTTTTGCAAATTGGGTCGCATCGCTAGTATTCACCTTCCGCCATATCAAATCATCACAGATATCCCAGACACTGTACAAACTCGACATGACGCCGATAAACAGTACCACGAACCTCAAGGCCTGACCATGGGAAATGAACCAGAAGGCCACGAGCAGTCCGACAGCAGCCAAAATCGTGAAAATAGTAAGCCAATCCTTTTTGCCCCACCAAAGTGTGAGGAGAAAACAGACACCGAGAACAATACTAGCCACTTTGCTCGCGAAAGTGTCGAAGCCGCAGAAGGTGAGTAAAGCGCCGATCAGAGAAGAGCCCAGGTAGCCGGCGGGTAGAGTGATAGCCCCTATGCCACCACGCATGTGTGTCACACCGCCTTCACGAGGATCTAGGGAGATTGATTCAACACGACCTCCGGTACAACAAGCTGTTATTGCATGGCTGAACTCATGGAAGGCTATGACGAGCATCTGGCGAGATGGTTAGAACAAAACAGGATAGTCAGCACAAAATGGAGCTGCATACCTTGAATGGCCATAGAATGTAGTGTAAATACGGTATGTTCCATAGTATCGCAATGCCAACAACATATGCGGCAATTACACCTAGCGTCACGCCCTGTGCTCCTTTGACAGTAAGGTCTCGTCGAGATAAGTCAGAGCCAGCCATGAGTGCTCGTCGTGTTAAGATTGCAACATCGTTCTGTGCTGATGGAAGTGGTGCCATGATCGAAAGATCTCAATGTATCGAGGTAACGCATACCGACTGGCAGTCAAAGTGCAAAGGACGATTTGAAGTGAAGGTAAACATAAGTTATTGTCATCAGGTTACGCTAAGAGGAGGCGTCGCAAACGACTTCTATTTTAAGGCATCAATAATCGAGCAAGGAAGTGGCTGAGCTGGTCTACATTTTTACAAAATAGTGACCGTAGCATTACCGAATCTTGTATGAATAAGCCGCCAATCAGCCTCAGGCGGGGTGCGTGGCTGCGAATTGCAGGGAATGCCCGAACGGGCCACGTAGAGAACGCGCAACTTCTTGGCAGGAGGAACCTGGAATTCCACGAAAATCATGGTCTTCTAAGGCCGACTTTGTGTGCTCAGAACTCGTTCCTCTTCAATCACTGATATTGGTTGGCCTTTGATACATGAGGCACAAGCTACAAGATCAGTTGCAGTTCTGCGAAGCATGGTGTGACACTTCGTACCTCATATCTCGTACATCGGTAGCAAGTATTTGATAGCAGTCAGGCAGCCAGAACCATGAACATGCGGCAATGAAATGGTGTCTTACTTTCGAATCTAAAAACTTGTCTAGCTAAGCCCGTTAGTTACTTTGGTTACGTCGGCCCGTTAGGCTGACCTAATCGAAGAAAAAGCATAGTCATAACTATTAAGATCTTTATAATGAGACCTTCATTTAGATAAACTATAATAATTCTTCTACTCTTCTCAATGAACAGTAGGAGCCAGATGTCCACATAGTAAGCTGAACGGACAGAATTATCTACCACCTCAACACTCCAAGGGCTGCCATAAAACGTAGTTTCAAGAGACTTTCTGTGAGGTTCCCGCTGTTTCAGGTACGAGGCACTCCATGTTCGCAAAGATCATCAGGGAGATTCTAGCTTTCTGCTAAATTGAATACGAAGGATCGAAACGACCCTCCTAGTGATTTGATACCTCATCGGGGAGCAGTATGTGGACTGCTTGCAGCAGAGCCTCATTTGTTAGCAAAATTATTTCGTGCCCAAATCTCGACAGGAGCCACAGTGCTATTACCTGTAGCTGGAGCTATGTTAAGAGGGCATGTGTTGAGGACACTTTCTCAGTCTGTTAACTTGACCGTCAGCGTCGAATGACGCTCGTCCTCAAAGTCGTTGCGTACATTGGAGCCAATAGGCATGGCCAGTGATACTATCCGGACATATATACCCAAAGAAACAAGTCTCTACCCGCACATCGAACCAATTGTGCATCGAAATTCGGCCGCAACTCTTGCTTAGATGGTACAATGATAGGACTGGCTCCCTCTTATATTGAATTTCCTCGTCTCTGTTGATACCTTATATTTTCCCCCTTATATAACATTTTTTTTCCGTAAAGACATTTTCAATACTGCAACATAATTACGCTTAGGGATTTTCTGTCTCTTATACCCTGTTGTAGACTAGAAAATATACTCTTTACATACATATTTTTTTCTTAAGTACACTTTTCGGGGTATGGGCTCCTTAGTTCTTAATCAATAGAAAGGCTCTATTTTCACCTGTCCTTGCGGTAGTTATGTTCCCTTAAATAATAGTATACTCAATAATTGTTTATTGAGTAAGCATTTACTAGAATAACTTGAGTCAGCTACGAAGTCTATAAACCAATATTCTCCAAGTAGAAAGAGTTTTTAGGAGCCCTCAACTATAAAGTCCCTAATAAATGATTTCGATTGCGGGATATAGTAGTAATATGAAGGACGACTCTACATTTAATACTACCACCCTCATAGTACCTATAGTTTATAAGTAACTACAGTTCGCTATAAAGAAAAATTGCTTGAATACCATTCTTACAACATTACGGAAGCGTGTATTCAAAGCCTATCCGTTTTGAGAACGCCTCTTATGACCTAAGGCTAGACTCTTAAGAGTATGTTATAGCTCTAAGACTACTGTACTACTAGAATAAGACTGTTCTCTCAATGTAACTAGTAACAGTACGGGCAAAACTCCTATATTTCTACTTAAGAACAATAAGTATTACGTTTAGTGTAGTATTAGGCTAGTATGTTGAAATCTATGAAAATCGAATCGTATTCATTATCGCCTAAAATCGCTCGAAAGAGTGGTCGTGAAAATCGTATATCTTGGTGCAATATAGCGTCTGTCCAGATAATCTTTTATAAAGACTTGAATTAGGACTATAAGTAAGAGTACATAGGTACGAGTCTTCTTTATATAGTTTTATAGTTCTATAGTTAACCTAAGTTATATTATATCTCTACCTATATATAGCTAGGGTCCTATATAAAATACCTATAGCTAATCTCTAATTAGCATTCTTAGTCAGAACTACAGCGATTCTACTCGTACTGTTACTGGTTACGTAAAGATAATAGTCATTAGGACCAGTGTAGCATTAGACCTGGAGGTTAAAGCCTACGGAATTGATTATATTAATACCCATACTATGAATGCATCTCGAGGCTCGATTATTATAAATGTGCTACCGTTCTACCTACTGGTGTTGAACAGGACCTCTACCCCAAGGTCTTACTTTCTACTTGCAGCCGCTAAAAGATGTTAGATATGGTGGTGGTAGCTAGATCGCGCAGCTACATTCTTTAAGCACAGCGGGCTGTTACGGGTCAGGCGAGGTCAGACCGTCTTGCGGCCACCTCACCTGAAAGATGGAAGGTCAGGCGAAGCCGCCAAGCCACGAGGGCTGCGACCTTCCCCGATCAGGAAATATCTGGTACAATGGTGCATTGGTACATTGGGACAGTCCATGTACCAAAGGCCCATTGAACCAACGTACCAGAGCAGGACTTCCTAATCAGGACTATAGCTACGAGTATATAGATACGAGTCTCCTTTGTGATATTCCATAGTTCTGTAGTTAATCTAAGTTATACTGACACCCCTATACTCATACTGTTCGCACTACCCACCTGTTACACGAGTAAACCAACCACTGAGGTTCTACTTGTACTGTTACCAGTCCTGTGGAGGCAAGCCTCATAACACGGGCCGTCGTTCCATTGTTCACAGCTACGCCGATAGGTCGGTATTAAAGCCTCGGTCTCAATGGTTTACAATAAAACAAATTACGCCTAGAACAGTTTGTTTTATTGCCGACGCTGAGCAGGTTCCTGTCGATCCCTCATAGATGCTTGTCAAAGAACGTGCGGACAATTCTATATCCACGCAGGTACTCCTCGAAGGCATGAAGGTTGTTGAAATCAGCCCTGTTCAAGTGTAAGTGGTTGTGTGTTGCAGTAACGAGGACAGAATTGCAGCTTAAACGTACCTAGAGGTCATCCAGCCGTGCGGCTGATCCGTAAAAGTCTCGACGTAGCTTTCCGGAGAAGTCTTCGCGAGATTGTTTTTATATGCTTCGATTGCCTAGTATCAGATGATAGTCAGCTCCTTCGTTTGAAACAGGTACTGCTGGTGTGTGTGTGTGTGTGTGTGTGTGTGTGTGTGTGTCAGTGCCGCGCCAAGAAACAAGAGATATTCCTTAGGACAGCGATGAACTGACCTTAGCGTCCTCATCCATGCTTGGGAGCACCACCATAGGTATTTTGATCTCGGAGATGTCATTGGGATCAACGAGCGAAGGGTGGCACTGAGCTGCCGCTTTGAAAATGGTGTCTGGCTGGGAGGACATAGCTGTCATCTTGCCACCCCAGCAAAAACCCATTACTGCCCATTCTGTAATCTCCGGGTGCTTTGCCCGGATCGCTTGGAATAGGGGTTGCACAAGGGGTTTGGCCTTCTCTGGGTTCGCGGGTCCGGTGACAAAGAAGGCATTGATCTTTTTTATCTCTTCGGGCGTTTTAGGCGGGAAGAGCTTCAGATCCTGGGGGTTGTCGCCCCACCAGTCGGGCATGAAGACCTTGAAGTCCCCTGCGCCATCAGGATACTGCTCGTAGTCCATTGCAAGAATATCGGCGCCCTTAAGTGCCTGTATATACAACCCGAAGACGTCGTAGAAGAGGAAGATACCGCGTTTGACGTCAGGCTTCCCAGTGACATCTGTTTCAATCAGCGGACAATCTGCACAAGGTTAACATTGGGAGTTTACATGTCTTCATGCCATTGAAGTCAACGTATTCACCCTTAACCACATAGTCGTAGCCACCAGACAAGGTGACCGGAGGCCGAGAACAGCACGCCTTGCTCTGAATTTGCATCTTGATAATGAATTGAGTAACAAATTGAGTTCAATGCTTTCCCTACTGGTTGAGGATCACCGAACAACGAAAATATGCCGAAGAAAGAGTAAAGAATAAGCTCACAGTGCTGGCAACTGATTCCGTCCAAGAACTCGAGGCAGTTTACTGTCTCATGTGTTCTGTACTTCCACTTGGCGGTACTCTTATATACTCCAAGCTTTCCATCAAATACAACTGAAAGTGGACCGATCTGGCAAGGCGCAGACTAGCCATAAGTGACCAACGCGAATCAGTAAGTTAGGAAAAGAAGGTACTTAGCCGTATGAGCTATTAGTAAGGCCCCTATATGTCTGGGGTATATTTCCCGAGGTTTGTTGTCCTCGACCTATAGCAAAATACTATTAATATGTGGAGAAGGTGGTGGTGTTCTTCCTATTTGGGAACTATGGGGATTTGTAAGAGACAACTTTCGCTGATTTGGCAGAGTTTCTTTAACTGATACCGCCACCAAGCTGCGAACCTTAAGGTTAGGTACCACTTATCAGGTAGTCGACAGGGGATAACGCCGGGAGAAAGGAGAATTTTGTGAAGAATTTCATTGAGAAGTCCATGTGGATACCGAAGCACATGACTGAGAGAGGCTTTATTCTACACTAACCTGAGAACTTCCTAAACTCCTTCCGTGTGAATATTTACGGGGTTTCGTCTTTTGTGCTCTTATTTTTTCGCGAGCTTTTAGCATCTACCGACGAGTATTTTGACAGCAACTGAGGTTTTCAGGCTGGTGCTTTTCTTATTCCAACACGACGCCGTCTCATGGACTTGCTTGGTTGTTGTGGAACTCTGGTGTTGTGAGACATTAACAAGGCACAACCACCATATCTCCTGCCGCCAAAGAAAGTAAAGTGCAGGGTTGGGAGAGGAGGTGCAGCTTACGAGATAGTGAAACGTGACTAACATACCACTCTTGTCACCATTGTCTTACTCACCGTCCTGCATATAGACCATGAGTAATCGTTATATACTTCGGCGCTAAACCGCAACTAGGCCGACATTGTCTGGACTTTCGAATCCACACAAGTTTGCAGCTCAATTATGGCACAACACTGATAATCCTGCTCAATATCCTGCTAAATATGCACAGGCTATGAGAGGACTAACAGTAATTGACGTAATTTTCTCCTGTGTCCAACTCCGGTTTTTGTCTCGCATTCGTTGGTGGTGCTCTTATTCCAACTCCTCTTGCCTCTTTTGTACATTCATCGAAACTCCCTGGTCCTGTCGCCGGCTTTCTTTTTAATGAAACCCCTTTTAAGGGTTGTTGTGGCTTGAAGCGACCTCAGAGAGACCTTTCCACCATCTGTCCATCATTGAACGACACCTATCAGAAGGCCGGCCTCCTACGACTTCGGGTGGGTATGAGTAGTTGTTATTACGTTTTGGCGTGGACGATTTACTACTGGTACCGTGGTAGAGACTCAGCACGCCTCAACCTGTCTTTTTGTACTAAGCATCTTCGTATCGAAAGCATGTGGTTAGTAAAGCTGCAGGTGGCAGAAGGTCTTCCAGGCTCGCTTGCTGTCATGCCACTTTCAGGTCGTGACACCCATCATCCCTCACATCGATGAGAGCTTGCATACGAACAGAAAGCGGGGATCAAGGGAATTTCCGTGCGCGGGTACGGCGCCGGTTACCTGTGATTCAAGTTTAGTGAACTCTTCTGCAGTATCTCCCCTATCGCGGCGGTCATCTTGCCATCATTAGCACAAGAACTCTGGCAACGCGTGTGGGACACATTTCTAGTCAATCAAAGTTACTATAACCCAGACCATCAGGCCTTTCTACTGAAGAAGGGGAGGGGATGTCCTTCGCACCTCCGGCACGCTTGTCGGGTTTATTTCTGGTGACGATGCTACTCTTCTTACAGAGGTCATCAAGAAGATGAGCGCATTGATGGACAAGGTGAATTTAGAGTACCATATAAAGATATTTTGGGAGCTTGCCACGAGTATGAACTGATTTTGAACGGTCTAGGCGACGAAGCCTACGCCTTTTGGAGGGATGCCTTTGTGTGCGGTAGCGTCTATGCTTCGAGTTAATTCACGCAGTGCCAACGTAGGTCTGATGGCTGTCGGAGACACAATAGAACGGCCACCATTGTGCCGCTACTCACTTCGTCCTACCGAATCAGAACACTGAAGTTGTGTCAGGAAGGAAATGCTGAAGAACATAGCAGTCTAGATTTTCTTGCAATGCTGAGCGGTCGATCTGTGGCAACAGCTGAATGATAGTCTCACCCTGGTACTAAGTAACAGGACAGGATGTAATAACTTCATGATTGTGTTAAAATGCAAAGATTTTATAAATACGACCGATCTGTTAAATCGCCAAGAAAAGACATATTCAGGACTCTTCCTACACCAACCGGTGCCTCCGCATCAAACATTGACACTTCCAAGCTCCATGCTTTTGCGCATACTACATGTTGCAGGCACTGCTACAATAAAGCATCAGGTCCACCGCCCCTACGTACCCAGACATCATCGATGCCCATGTCAAGGCGGCTGTTAACCTCATGTTAGCTCTATACACTAAGAAAATGCCCAGCTCAGATAGAGTCCGTGTGCGATACACTTACCCATCATCTTTCCACTTCACGTACGGTTCCGAGGACCCAGGTTCTGGATTTCTAAAGATAACACTCTTTTCCTGGAATGATGTAAGCTGGCGCTGTATTAATGGACATGG
>JAPDRQ010000226.1:0-49330 GCA_030247915.1 Neophaeococcomyces mojaviensis | reverse complement strand
CCAGTCTTGGTCTGGTAAGTAGCCTCATCGGAGACATTGAGTACAAGCGCTGACTCAGTCCAGGATATATGGAGGTGGATATGTGGCTGGATCTAAAACTCAGGGTGGTATATACAATCCCTCCGGCCTCATCAACGCCTCTCAAGCAAACGGTGGTCAGGGGATTGTCTATGTGGCATTGAACTACCGTCTCGGCGCTCTTGGTTGGCTAGCAGGCCCTTCCTTTCAGCAGCAGGGCGGTGTCTCGAATGCAGCGCTTTACGATCAGCGTCTAGCAATTGAATGGGTCAAAACTAACATTCATCTGTTTGGTGGTGATCCAAACCAGATCACGCTCATAGGCGAATCAGCAGGAGGCGGTTCTATCATGCACCAGATCACCGCCTATGGTGGCCTTAAAGGAGTGTCATTCCAGCGCGCCATCCCACAATCTCCCGGCTGGTTCCCCATCTCAAGCCCGTACATTCAAGAAAATGATACTATGAACTTCTTCCACAACCTGAACGCCACGACACTTGCCGATGCACGCGCAGCTAGCAGCGCCCAAGTCATCACCGCCAACCTTCTCACTGTGTATGCTTCGCCCTATGGCGGGTATACCTTCGGTCCTGTCGTCGACGGCATCTTTGTCCCTACTCAACCCGGCCTCTCTCTCTTGACAAACGTTTCTTACGCTAAGAACATCTCCGTCATGGCAGGTCACAACACAAACGAAGGCCCTGGATTCACACCACCATACGTCCGGACAGACGATGACCTACGAGCGTACATCAGAAGCAACTATCCTGGCGCAGTCCCAGCCGTGGTCGACACCATATTGAAGCTCTATCCAGCCGTGTACGACGGCACATATCCCTGGAAGTCCCCAGTCGACCGCACTATCACTATCGTCACTGAACAAATCTTCACTTGCAACACCAATTATCTAGCTCGCGCCTACCAGAACAAGACCTACAATTACCAGTTCGGCATCCTTCCTGCAGTTCATGGAATTGACATCTACAGCACGTTCTACCAAGGACAAGGCACCAACCTGTCCCAAAGTATCTATGCGCCTGTGGCGAATGCGCTGCAGACGTATATCACTAATTTTGCGATGACAGGCAACCCTAATAGCCCGGGATTGTTAAGTGCGAGTGGACCAGTGCCGTACTTCCCGATGCAAGGGAATAATGCATCAGAGATGTTGTTGAATTATACAATTACAAGTCCGACGAGTGTGGCGCCGGCAATTGGAGTTGTGAAGGATCCAACGGCGAACGAGAGGTGTGCGTTTTGGCAGAAAGGGTTGTACTTGTGAGGGTATCGAAATGCCTGTGGTTAGGATTGAGACAGATTACGAATGATGAAGTAATAATGCATGATGATCTTCACAGTATGAATCCCTTCCAAGGCTCTGCTCTCTAGCAATATCTGCGAAGTGTTGCAATGATGACTCTTACGACTTAGTAATCGGAAAGCATCGGCGTCACGTTTTAGTACCCATCTTCCAGTCGTCTTCCAGTCGTCTTCCAGTCATCTTCCGGCCAACTGATACGGTTTCTAGGAGACTTACTTGGTCGGTTGAATGCTAGCTTATATACATGCACAAACTGCGGAGAGCGAAGGACTCACGATGGAAGGATCATTGGTAGCAAAGATTAACGGTAGCTAAGTGTTGTAGTTCGGCTTGTTTGTTACGAAAGACATGGTTGAGACACTCCCTGGGTGTTGATCCTGTCGATGATGAAGATCGAGATGAGGAGGCAGTGCTACTAGTGCTTAAATTGTCGAAGATGAAGAGTCGAAGCCTGGTCAGCCAGTGACCGCCTGTGTAGTTACTATCGTCGAGTAGAGAGTGAGCAGTCTTCGGCAAGAGGTCGGCTTGGTCGGACTTTCCAGCAGATCGTCCTGTTCAGAACCTTCACACCGTTCGTAGCATTACATCCAGGGACCTCATGCCATTTCATAGTGTGGAACGACGGGAAGGCACTGGGCACTGTTAAAATCAAATTCTTTTATTCTGGCCTTGGCGATATTGCTCGCGAGCCATATGGTTGTCGTTGTGCCATCACTGTTGACATTTTTATCATACACCCGTTAAACATACGATAGGTCATAATGGTAACGCAAGGAATTTCACCTCCTCGTTATCGTCGTACAATCCTCTTAAGCGTTTATGGCATCGATCTTAGCTGAAGTGCCGTTGATCTGTCCATTGAGCTCTTTTGTGCCACTAGCAAATCCAGCCGGAGGCTCCTTCACCACAAGATTCCACCCGAATTGATCCTTCTCCACACTCTGCTGAATTCCTTTCAGCACTCTCAGCAATTCTTTGCAAACAGGTCCTGGTCCACCATCCTCCGGTACAGGATATGAGAACTTGTCTCCTTTGCTCCTCATAGTGATACTCTTGATCGGCACAAGACTTGCTGCCGTGCCAGCTGCCATCACTTCAGTGAATTCTGGAAGCTCTTCGTAGGTAATTCGTCGCCGTTCGACGGTATAACCGAATGCATCCTGAGCAATCTGACATGCAGACTCCGACGTCACGGATTTAATGACGTTCTTCGAATCTGGAACCACAACTGTTGTCTTGTTTGACGACTTGTCGTGCTTCACACCAATGAAGCCAGAGGTTGAGAACTCGTCGATCTCGCTCCTCGTTTTACTGTCCAAGTGCAACGTAATGCCGAATCCTTCCTTATATGCCTTTTGAGAGTGACGTAGCACTGGTCCGTAATTACCTCCGATCTTGGCGGACCCAGTACCTTCTGGAGCAGCACGATCAAAGTCTTCCAGGATGAGAGCATCAACCGGATTTGTACCGTGGTAGACACCAGTCGGCATTACAAACACCACAAACGTGTACTCGGTACCGGGGTTCAAGCCAAGCTGTGCCGAGGAGCAGAAGAGCAACGGACGGATGTACATGGCTTGTCCGGAGTTCGCAGGAGGTACGAACTCAGCATTCACAGCAACTGCTAGATTCACTGCTTCAAGGAACAGGTCAGTTGGGACGGGTGGGATGCAGACATAGTCAGCGGACCGCTGCATTCGAACAGCGTTCTGGTCCGGTCGGAAGATTGTGATAGCTCCCGAAGGAGCACGGAACGCTTTGATACCCTCGTAGCACTGGACACCATAGTTTAGGCCGGGTGCCATGCCGTGAATAGAGAGGTGTGGGCTGGGGATGAATTTTGGTGCAGACCAGGACGGGTTCTCTACAGTGGCATCAAAGGTTGATTGAATATGACCATTGACCGGCCAAACTTTGAAGCCAATATTAGGCCAGTCTGTACACTCGTAAATTGACACTCACCTCTCCGGGAACAGAAACTTACCCATATTGATTGGTGGAGGTGGAAAGGAAGCCATGATGTGGTTCTGGTTCCTAAGATGGTCTTCTCCAATACCAACAGCTCAAATGTTTGCAGACTAAACAGTGACTCGACACAATTTGTGAAGCTTCTCAGTACGCGATGTTTTATCAAGATGGCGTGTATAAATTGGTCGAACTTGTACCTCAACAGCAGGCGGGGTTAGATGAAGCTCCGGACTGTACCTTGGGATTCGCTGCGCTTTTTCTTGAGCAAGAACACATATACTAGAAAGATGAAGCAAGAATACGTGCAGTAAGCAGCGTAGTATTTGGTCTGACTCTTCGCAACAACTTCCAGAAACCGGTTGTGGGTCCCCGAGATCGGAAGGACCCCTATCGACGCGCTTAGCGCGGTTAATGCGTCTAGACTTAACAACGCATTCCTGAGCATCACCTTGCGTAAGTCTTCTTTGTTGCCTCCATACACAGCGGATCATACCATGGTTCCTGCTAGCTGACCACATACACTCGTTGAACATAAGGATGCCACGAGCGCCGCCTCCGGGCTTCTTCGTCATTACCGCGGTTGTCCTCTTCATCTGGTACGTGCTCTGGACACGACACCATTATCAACCCAATAACAACCTCGCGCATATTGGCAGATTCCCACTTGATCACCCTCATGTAGAGACAGAAGCCGCAGACACAACCAAGAGCGATGCGATAATGGGCAAGCTTGGCAACGAAACAGCAAAAGCAGAATTGGGAAGAGCAGCATGGAAACTATTTCATACAACAATGGCTCGATTTCCTGACAAGCCAAGCGTCGATGAGAGCAAGGCGCTAAAAGACTACATACATTTGTTTGCAAGACTATATCCGTGCGGTGAATGTGCTAGTCATTTCCAACAAATACTTAAGAAATATCCGCCGCAAGTTTCGTCTAGGTCCAGTGCCGCAGCTTGGGCTTGTTTTGTGCATAATGAGGTGAATATTAGCAAAGGAAAGCCGGTTTTCGATTGCGCCAACATTGGTGATTGGTACGATTGTGGTTGCGCTGAGGAGGAGAAGGAGTCGATGGCCAAACATGGCTCACAGAGTGAACGTGTTGTCCAGGGGAAGGAGCCCATTGAGATTCAGAAAGATGGATTGATGAACGGTGGATGAGACTTAATCGACTTTGGTATGTGCCAACGATTTAGATTGTACACATCAGTCCAAGGATTGTGATGTGGACGTTGGGAATGTACGGCCCGGAACGGTTCAGAAAAACGAGGTGCATCGATCGTCCAACGTTCGCGTATCCTTCTTCGGAGTACGGCCACCCCTCCAACGCATTGCCAGCACCCTATGTCGATGACAGCATCCCCCAATCAAAGACTGCGACAATTGTTCTTGGAAGAAATGAAAGCGACCAGGTCTCTTAAACTCCTGCCACTTTCCACGGGAATTGCTGGCCTTAGGTTTGATACTGGCACCACTTCGAGGACTTATGATCTCATCGTCGATACTTATAGTTCTGCTTTGCTTGGCCCTATCAGCGGCGAAAGGGTCCAGCCTCGCGAACCCAGGATCATGGAAGCATCTGGTGGGAATGTGCCAGGTATAGTCGAGAGGTGGAATTGCGTCATGTTGATCTCGATATTCCATGTGCTTGATCTTCTCTGCTAGCGCTGGGTCAACTTTTCTGGCTGCTCGCTTGCAATTATGGCACACTTTGGGGATGGTGATGATGGTCTTCTCGATCTGGCAGGATGGTGAGCCGGCGTGTCCGCATATGCCAACTCGAAATCTTGTGGTTGCCTCATGTCGGCATTGGAATAGGAACTGGGTTGTTGTGCACATTTCGACGGTCTACTCAAGAATGTCTCCTACCCTCCGCGGATGGGTTGTTGTACTACTCGGATTGCGCCGATACCTAGGGCCATCGCCCTCATATGTGGTCTCAGGTCACAAACGGATGATAACCTGCGACGACTGAGTCCGTGTGTTCGCTGAAACAGTCAGAGCTCTTCGGTAATTGCAAACCTCTTCTTGCAGCTCATCTGGCGTGATTTGTATGAGCTGCAACCTGAAGTTCAGTACTCATAGCTATCCTTTCGCACGCGAGGATCAGGCATTCGGGCTCTCGACTTGTCTCGCACGAGTTGCTCAAAATAGGTCCGAGGCAAAATGCCAATGTGCACGGATGCTGCAACTCTTTGTTTGTATATCTTACCTCGAACAAAGAACGAACGTCGTCTGTGGATCAAGCAACAGGCTCACGAGGTTGCGACGTACAAAGCGAACAGATGTCGCAAATTTCTGTCATGATCAGCCACGGCTTGATGTGGCGACAGACAAAGGTTCTTTGATGGCGGATGCGTCGACTCCACACATCAAGTGCAGTGTTATCGAAAATCATGCTTAGCTTACCATAGCTGGAGTGAGATGAAATTCTCGTGTCACGGCATCGATATTGTGGTGTCGTCGCCGACACTTCAGCACGATTGTCCAGATCGAGGCCTAGATCAAACACATAGCGCAATGACCTCCCAAACCATGATCTCCTTCATTCAAAACTTCATCACGTTAAGGCCACACTCTCTCTGCTCCCGAAAGCTCAAAAGGAGCACCTCTTCCAACCCTTCACTATCATCAACCACAGATCTTGATGTCCCAATGACAGACTCTGACGACGACTCCACCACAACTGGAGACCGCGAAGAAGATATTACGGCCTTCCTCGCACTCGCAGATGACGGAGAGACAAAACGTCGGAAAATCATAAAAGGCGGCGGCCAGGCTGTCAATTATGGAGTTGTGAAGTGTGGACGGTTAAGCACGATTATGGAGGGTGACGAGGAGCGGTCACCGCAGAGGATGAGAGGGAAGACGAAGGAAGAGATGGCGGATGTAGATCTAGTGAGTACTGCGGAGCATGCAAGGCAGGCGTCGGCGTCGGCGTCAGAGAGAGGTCACAAGAGTAGGCACGAGAGAGGACCGGGATTTTCTACGGAGGAAGAGATTTGGACCTGGAGGGGACCGGGTATAATGCAGAAATAAGAGTGCTTCTCAAATATTGATTTGCTTGGGTATCTGAGGCATGCTGTTTGATCATTCCCTCGTATGTTTGCCTCAACGTGCTTGATGTCTGATAGCTATTACAGGTGGGAGAACGGCTGAAGGACAAAGCTCTTGCACGCTTGTGCCAAAACGACCGACTCGCACAGTAAGCTCGAGATTGAAGAATGACGTTGATGGAAAAGCAAACGCAAGACAGGGATGTGAGCAGGTCTTGAAACAAGTAATGTATGTGCATTTGGTACATAGGAACACTTGTTTCTCAAACGTTGCAACAGTATCGCAGAGAAACAAGTCTTGTGAACGAGGCCTTGTAGAATTAGATCGACTCGGATCCTGATCTATAGTTGTTGTCACATCTCCTACTCCAAGCATCCTTTATCGGATCCTTGTGTCATGCTTGGGCGGGCTGTACGCGATCTTCCTCGTCTTGATCGTCGACCATTTGTATCGCTTAACCCAAACACTTAGTGCAAACAACGAGACTGTGACGATCAATGTCTTCCAGCCCATTTTCTTGCGGTCATCCATCTCCGGCTCTGCAGTCCAGTTTAAGAACTCCACCACGTCCTTCGCCATTTGAGAAGCGGTCGCTGGCGTTTTGTCCTCATATTCAACAAGACCATCGTAGAGCTGCTTAGCCATAGCAATACCAGTACCAGGGAAATACGGGTTGAAGTTCAAACCGCTCTGAACAGTCGCCCCGGCGGGTGGTTCCTCAGGGTAGCCCATGAGCAAGCTGAAGATGTAGTCACAGCCGCCATGGCGGGCCTTGACAATCAAGGATAGATCCGGGGGCAGAGCGCCGTTGTTGGCGGCTCGAGCAGCTTCATCGTTCTTGTAGGGAGAGGGCAGGTAGTCGGAGAGTTTACCGGGGCGTTTCTCGATTTCACCTTCGTCGTTTGGTTCAGTGTCGTACTCGTTTTCTTCGGCGAGGGCTTTGGCTTCGTCGACAGTCATGAAGGTGCCGACTAGTTTACGGTAGGGAATTCGTTTGATGCTGTGGCAGGAGGAGCAGACTTCGCGGTAGACTTGGAAGCCTCTTCGCAAGCTGTTTCATCGTTAATGTTTAGCTTTTAGTATCTTCTGCGAAGACGACGTACGCTGCGTGGTCGAATGTCTTTGTCCACTTCGCATGTTCCCAAGGATACTGTGTAGCATGCAAACTGACAAACTGGTTAGTTCCAACACCCTTTTTGAGGCCCGGAGAGTCCCTACCCTTCTTCAGCTGGTGTCATTGCGTATGCATCTTGGGCGACGAATTGGTAGTAGAAAGCACCTAGACCTATCGCTGCTGCTGTGGCGCCAGAGGCTGTAGCTGTGAGGTAAAATGGAGAGGATGCGGCTTCGGAGGATTTGGAAGAGATGTTTCGCTGCAAACCGCATGTCAGTACTGGTTGAGGAAGTCATTCTGGCCAGTCTCGAGCTTGTAGGGGATGATTGGAGGGGGTTTGATGGTAGGACTGACGATATTGGGTCTCTGGAATTGTCGCGCAGCTCCTCGTAAGGAGGCAGTACGCACTGCCGAAGTCGCAAACATCTTTGCCAGACGTCGATGACTACGTGTAGACAGCTGTAGCACTCTCTAGAGAGCAAGGAAAGTGCTGTCGACGTCGATCGTTGAGCTGTGTAGAAGAGAGGAGAGTTGTTGGACCTGATATGCGTTCTGGAATTGAATTCAAGCTTCGAGGTTGAAGCAATACATTCCGCCGCTGGTGATTGGCTGGATTACGCCAAGCCTGCGCTCTTCACTTGGAGGACTTCCTGGCTACCGTAATGGCCTACTACGGGTGCTCATTGGTCACGATGCATGTGATGATGATGATGAAATGATTCGCAGCGAGGAGAAATGCCTACGACCCAACACCCAGACCATCGATGTTATTGAGAAGTTGAGGGCGACAACGCAGAGCTACAGCCGGTCCCGCGCCCACACTTGGACATACCAGTTGAATTCTTTGTCTCTCGCGTCCTTAACATGAATTCGGCCTCATACGTGCTGGACCATCTCCATCCATATCAGCCATGTCCCTAACCTATCATCCCTACGGCAACTCGACGAACAACAACGGTACGAAGCTACCACCGCCACTTTGGTCTGATCAGACGAAAGGGGAAAACCAACGATTTCTTGGGGTGCAGCTGGTCATATCGGCGACCTTTGGCTTGAGTGCCTTCCTCGCCTTCTGCGTTCTACGCCCAAGGTGGACCCAACTGTACAATGCACGGAAGAAACAGTCAAAATCGGCTGCACGTCTGCCGGATCTACCAAAATCCTTCTTAGGCTGGATACCTGTCTTGTACAACATTTCGAGGGAAGAAGTTTTGGCGTCAGCTGGTCTCGATGCCTTCGCATTCCTCTCATTCTTTCGATATGCTATCAAGTACTTATCAGTTACGCTCCTGTTTGCCGTGACTGTGATCCTGCCGGTCAACTACCAATATACAGGGGAATGCGTGGTGCCCGGATTGTGCCCTAACGGGACTAACAGTACAACGGAAGCTACGCTTCCGCTCTGGACACTGAACGATGGCAAGCATGGGAAAGACCCGAAGTTTGCACCCTACGGGAGTTTCCTATGGACATATGTCGTGTTCGCCTGGTTCTTCACCGCTATTGCTCTGTATTTTCTTGTTGTTGAGACCAAATATATCATCCACATGCGGCAAGCCTATCTCGGCACACAAAACACTGTCACTGATCGTACCATACGTTTGTCCGGCATCCCACCCAATCTACGCTCCGAAGAGAAGTTAAAAGATTTCGTCGAAGAGCTGGGCATTGGTAAAGTCGACAGTGTCATACTCTGCAAAAACTGGAGCCAACTGGACAATCTGATGGGTGATCGGACGCGTTGTCTTCGGAAGCTGGAAGAATCGTGGGCAACGTATCTTGGTAAAAGTCAATTGAGGAGCTCGAATAGGAAACATCGCCATGCACCAAGAGATGAGCAAGACCGCCATGAAACGACAGCGCTGTTGACAAGTCAAGAGATTGAGCAGTCTCATCACGTATTGTCCAGCCGTACGAGACCGATGCATACCATTCGATATGGCTGGCTCGGATTAAGGACCAGGAAAATAGATGCCATTGACTATTTCGAGGAAAAGTTGAGGAGGTACGATGAGAAGATCTACGAACTTCGACAACAAGACTTCAAAACCACTCCACTGGCTTTTGTGACAATGGAATCAACAGCAGCGTGCCAGATGGCTATCCAAGCCAAACTCGATCCTGTGCCTGGTCAATTTCTGGCCACCTCTGCACCACCTCCAGCAGACGTTGTTTGGCGAAACACCTACTTGTCCCGTAACAACCGCATGGCAAGAGCTTGGGGTATCATGCTCGTCACAGGGTTTCTGACCATCTTCTGGGCAGTACTCCTCGTCCCACCTGCTAGCTTGATCAGTGACGCTGTTACCGACAAGTTCTTTCCGGGTCTTAAAACCGATGATGCAGATGAGAAGCACCCATTCGCCAATCCTCTTATCAAGACGACTTTGCCGACCTTGTACTTCACCCTGCTTTCAGTCGGCGTTCCCTATCTGTACGATTGGATGTCAAATCAGCAAGGCATGACCTCGCAGAGTGATGTTGAATTGTCGGTCGTGTCAAAGAACTTCTTCTTCGTCTTCTTCAACCTCTTTGTTATCTTTACCATTTTCAGCTCAGTCAGTCAATTTTATGACTTCTACAAGAAATTGCAAGAAGTGCTTCGCGATACGTCTGTCGTCATTTTTCTCGTCGCAAAGTCGGTGCAGCAGCTATGGAGGTTCTACACAAACCTTATCGTACTTCAAGGCCTAGGCTTGCTGCCTTTTCGCCTGCTCGAGTTCGGCTCAGTGGCACTGTATCCCGTCTACCTCCTCACTGCTAAGACACCTCGAGATCATGCAGAGTTGGCAGAAGCTCCAGTCTTCCAGTACGGCTTCTATCTGCCTCAGTCCATGCTGATCTTTGTCATCTGCGTGGTGTACAGCATACTTCCAACAGCTTGGCTCATTCTTGTCTTTGGCCTCCTTTATTTCATCATCGGCGCCTTCATTTACAAGTACCAGCTCTTGTACGCCATGGAACACAAACAACACTCGACCGGCCAGATCTGGCCCATGATATGCAACCGCATTTTCCTTGGCCTTATCATCTTCCATATCGTCATGACCGGTCTTTTGGCAGCTTCACAGGCACTTACACAGGCAGTCTTTATGTCGCCCCTTATCATTGCGACAATCTGGTTCACCGTGTACTTTCAACGGACCTACTTTCCCTTGATGTATTTCATCGCCCTGCGAAGTATCGACAGAAAGCCAGATCCAGCACTTCCGGAGCCTTCAGAATCGGCATGGGATCGAGCGACGGATCATGGAAGAACAGTTGATACGGACCCTGATACTGGACTTCGCTACATGAACCCCAACCTTACTCAGCCACTGGAGAAACTTTGGATTCGGAAGCCTGTCCGCAATGACCATCCCGACCAGCCTGTATGATATTCAGCATGCTCTTAGGGTCATCAATGAATGAAATATTCTTACCTATGTATTTAACATCAATTGCTCGAGATACCCGGTGTGCACTTTCAGCGAGCAAGCACGACTAGAAATACCGTGTTAGTACTTATACAAGTTGTGCTTCAATTCCCCTAGTCCCGACATTCCTACAGTGTCGAGTAGGAATCCCATTCGTGGCAGGTACCGTTGTGGCGGCTTTCACTTTCGTGCCGGTCGTTCTTTCCTACTTTGCATCTGGTTTGACTTGTAACCGTTGTAAGGTCAAGAATTATCCTTATCTATTTTGAACTGATCAACATCCCTTCCTGCACTGACTGTATCCTTAGATATCCTTCAGATCCTACGAGCGTCCTAGCTCCTATCATCAAAATTAACTCAAAGCGTCTTCCAAGCTGGCTCTCGAAATTTTCATCCCTTGCGGCGTTGCCGGTGCGGTCGGTTTGATCACTCACTTGGACGGCAATGTAGTTCACTATCTAACATATGGTCCCGTCATCTGCCGACCACAACCACTCGTAAAAACTGGAATCAACCCACCACTGACCAAACAAGCGAGAATCCACTGTGAGAGTGAAGTGTTCTCCAAATCCCTAGCAGCAGACAAACTCAACTCCTCATCGCAGTACACCTAGGTGGATGGCTCCGGCGAGAAAATTTCACAATCAAGAGTCGAGACTTCTTTACGGAAATTGACGAGCACTGAAGCTGTCAAGGGCATTAAGTCAGGCAAAGCGAAGGTTACGTTTCCAGACCCAGTCCATCCTGAAAGTTTGTCGAGACCTTCGCACCAAAGTCCCGCGTTTTCCAATCCTTTCGATGCCGATCTAGAGGCACAATCCCGAAAAAGTTCAATCAGCTCTGACGTCTCCGAATTCGGTCGACCGAGGGCCTTTGCCTACCATCGAGACACACTTGCTCGCTTGTACAATTCCGAAGACAATGAAAACTCAGATGAAGATAACATTTATACGCCAACACAAGCTGGACTCTCGCTGTTCAGGAGGTCAATGCATCCTCCTCGTCGAGATACCCTCGCACGGCTGCACTTCAGACAGAACAGTAGCAAGGCACTCCCCGACAGCGTCCTGAGTCACATCCTGAACTACCTCGAACTTCCAGACTTCAAGAATATGCGGTTGACTTGCAGACAATGGGCGGAGCATCTACCGTGTCCAAGAAGGAGCCCAGCACAGCGCCTCCCACCTGAGTTGGTCACAGAGATCTTTAGATACCTACAGCCTTCTGATTTCGACGCAGCCAGACATACCTGTCGTGTTTGGCTCCTTGCTGGGCTCGACAATAAAATTGAAAGTTGCATGCTGAGGTCTGCTGGTTGCTATTCTGCATTCCTGCAAGACATGGAGCAGGAGCGGTACAAGCTGTTACATGACGCCCAAGCAGCAGGCCTAAATGACCATGATGACAGAGATCATAGCATTGGCCAGATCGATCAAGAGTGGCTTATGTCCAAAAGGCTCGCGACAGAAAGCCGACTTTCGTCTACATGGAGAGGCTCAAGCATCCGCAGAGATACTGGTCACAGCCTTTCAAGCTTTGTTGTTGTCGAGAACCTTGATTTTGGCAAACTTCTACCTCTTGCTGGTGCACACAAATCCAACATATCTGAGCAACGGCGGTTCATTGTTTCAACGTGTGGTAAATATCTCCTGCTGATTGTGCAAAAAGAGATACTTGTTTATAGCCTATGTGAACCTCATACATCTTTGCAACTTATAGTCCGGCTAGCGGCCGGACGGACAGTTGTCGCTGCAAGTATGGACACCAGTTCTGGTCGTCAATCAGTGGCAGCTCTGCTAGAGGGACGAATCGGCATCTCATGGGATTTGGACGATAAATTCTCTTCGCTTGATGATGCAACGCGCAATGGTGAGCCACTAGATCTTGGCTTCAGAACAGACATTCAAGGCTTGACCGCTCTTGGCATCAGCAGACCTATACCAATGCAAGCACTATCGCGTCATATAGAGGCTCCTGATGCCTCAGCTGACACCTTGTTGAGAGTAATGACTGCTCCGGGTCTTACATGTTATTCCATGTATGATTCTGACGAAGTCATCAATGGCTTCCATGGAGTTGTGCCATATCATACTGAAAGTCCAGAGAGCACCTCACCCTAGCTGGATGAAGAGCTGGACAGAGCTACAGATTTGCAAACTCTAGCTGGTGACCCACATGTCATGCAAGGCCCGGTTGATATTATGACGCGAGCAGCAAGCATATATACCAATCTTGGGACTTCTGGTGACAGGCCACAGAGTGTTGCCATCTGCCCGCAGCGCAAATGTGTTGCTTTCGGTTGCCGCAGCGGTATTGAGCTGCACTGGATAGACGCTGTGACTGGCACCAGTCTCAACAGGTGGTTTCCTCTAGCTGCACCGAGCAACCACCTGTATTTCCTACCCCAACGACCAGGTTTTGACACGAGCAAAAAGCTTAGACTAATCTCAAGCGCTTCAGGGCCTGTGAGACGGCTTCGAGCTAGACATGACAGCGCACCAACGAGACGGAAGTTCAAATCATCGAACCCTCGTTACGACAGACTGCAGAGCATGACCAGACTCTTCTTCGGAAGTCTACCATTCCCCGATGCACTCACTGTGGGCAATTCAAATGCAACACCTGACGAGCATGAGAGACAGGGTGTTCTGCGAACGGTTGACTGTGACCACTACCGTGCAGTGCCACTCAGCGATGGTACTCATGTTCTCTTCACCGACCCCGCGACTGGATTGCTTTGTTTGGGAAGCGATGCTCCTCTTGGTGGGCCAACAAAATTAATGCGGAAGGTTTGCATGATTCCGCCAGTCAGCGACCTGCCACAACGTGCAAGCTGCCTGGTCGGCTACCGAGCGGGTCACGATCTGAGATAGGGTATCAGAGTTGTTGCAGTACACGATGATGGAAGAATCATCCTATACAACGTTCCAGTTGATTGCTTCGAACGCATCCGGTACATCAAGTCTTCACCAGACGTTTGGGATGAGTTAGGAGGTGTCCTTGGCCAGAGCGATCTTCTCATGGACGTCTTCATGGCTGAACCAAGTGAGCACCACGCAGCCACAGACGTCGAGGTTACAAACTTGAGATCCCCTTCAGTATCATCGACCTCGTCTAAAATATTCCGATCTCTCCAAATTGATGGATCTGAGATCTGGCGTACGAATTCTGAAGTGGAGGATCTTCAAGTTAAGTGTGCTGGTGGAGGAGTGAAGATTTGGTTGTTCTTTCGTGATGGTCGTGCAATACGACTTAGTATCTATGTACCGAGACACTACAAGCCAATCGATCGGTATGTTGGAGCTGATGGATGGGTCAATGATGTTAAGGAGGCGATGGGAGGTGAATCTCATGGCACTGATGAGAAAGGCAAAGATCGGGCAATCATCTTCGATGACGAACTTAATGAGAATGATGGACGACAGGTCAAGTTTGAGACATAAAGTCGCCGGTTGATGGTCTTGGATAAGATACTTATGATTTTAGTGTATTGGATTTGTTTTGTCTTTGATCTTGATCCCGGAGGCATCTTAATACCCTCAGCAGATGCGCTTGTTATGTCCTAATCCCGGAAGGGGCTTTCTGAAGTAATTTCCCTTAACAACTCGTGCTGGTCATTTCTAACTTTTACTCAGTGCGTGGTGCTTAAGACCATATGGCATGCCATTTGCTTACTGATTGATACCGTGGTCGTTACCAACTGTGGGACAGTCAACCTTGTCTGCACATTGGAAAAGAAATCGAACTGCTGTCAATCCAGGAACACAAACAAAGGGGAAAAAAGGGAAAAAAGGGAAAAAAGAGCGACGCGATACTGGGATACTATCCGTTCTTCTGTCCCTTTCCTGCCCTACTATTATGCTAGCCAGAGAAACCAGGAACAAGTTTTCATGCAGATTAGCCCTCATCTAAAACAAAAGCATACCAGTCATCTTCGGTCCTCCTGGCCCCAAGCTCTTCTCGATCTCGCTCATCTCCTCCCCTAAACGCTGGGCTCTTTCTGTTCCTCGACCTTCTTCTGTAAGTCATTCTTCCAATGCGCTTGCAATTGACTTTTACTCCTCTTCCCGATGGCAGCTAGAATTTGTCCCCAACTCTTCTCCTCGTTCTTCATTTTCATAATTTTGTCATCGTCCTCAGCCGCATATGTCTCGAGTTCTGTCCTTGAAAACGGATTGGCCTTACGGTCATCGAGGACGGTTTGTCGAGAATCTGCTTGCCGCTGGCGGTAGCGGGCGAGTGCAGCGGCGTGGTTTTCGAGGGCCCAGGCAATGACTGTGGAGAGATCATCTGTGTAGTAAGCTTTTTGAGGGGACCTTAGAGTATGTGCAAAAGGTAGATTGGAGTTGCTAATGTCCTCTTCTGAGCTAGTGTCAGGTGTGCGAATAGGGTTAGGCAGAGGCATAATCTCCCTCTTCAACGCCTTGAGCGTATCGTGCATATCTCCCTCAGGCATATCCGGCTCCTTTTCAACAATTTCTTTCCGAATATCCGACCACAAGCGGCACTTCGCAACAAACGCTCCCACCTTACGCTTTTGCAAAGCATAGCGTCGTCTTGCTTCTTCGCCGAAGAATTCAAAGGCATACTCGAGCGTCTCTTCACGAGTAAGGTGGGCTTGAGCACCCGGTGGATCAGTCTCGTGAGTTGGAAGAAAGTCATTGTACCAGTAAGCGAAAGCTGGCCGGAGCTCAAGACGTTTATTGTCCCATGTGTTTAGTGCTGACCTCGTCGCTTCAAGACGCTTGTCAGCGCTGGCTTTGCTGAGACGTTTTGGGTCGTGGAAGCGGCAGGTTGCGATGTAGCGCATCATTTCGTTAAGCGTTGAAAATGGTTTCCAAAATTGATCGGTGTCAAGGCCGAGGAAAGTCAGGACTTGATTGGGATCACGGGAGAGCTCAACGCGTGCTAGTTTCCGATTTTGAGATTCGAGGCCTGCAATACGGAGGTAGAGGGCTTGGTCGGTCAGCGTAAGGCCTTTGTGGCGGACTATGCTTGAAATGATATTGGTCATGTCCCCGTGGGCCTGGTCGAAGAGAGCCCACTTGAGAGATGACTCTGAGGGAAGGAAATTAAGGTCGATTTGAATGTGACGCTTTCTTGGAACACGGTCTAATGCATCTGGAGGTGCTGGCTCTGTTCCTAGACCGTGTGAGCTGCTGGTAGTTCGGATGGACATCTTCAAGTGATCTGCTGATTTTGATTGATTGAAATCTGCGTTGCTTCGGTCTATTGCCTCAGCTCGAGGTCGAACGGTGTTGTGCGCTTTTTCTGCAGGCACGAGCACATGTCGGCCAGACCCGTCAGGATAGTATCCTTCAGGCCATGGAATTGCAAAATGGCGCATGCCAGATCCTTGATGCTGATGCCATTTATCTGCACGGAGGTGCTCAGCAATCTTTTTCGTAGACGGAACTGGCTTATTTGGATGTGGTACAACCAGAATATCCAGGTCGCCATGGTCTTTCTTTTCAGGTGCTTCAATGCAAGATTCGGCAGTCAAGAAAAGGTCTTTCAAGTCCTGCTTTACCAACTCCAGAACGTATGCATATGTTGACGCAGGTATGCGAGGTGTGTAAAGGCCAAGCTCTTCGAAGGCATGACCACCCATGATGTATGATGTTGTGTCAATGAGGAGGAACAGAAACAGATTCTGTAAATTTAAAGGGCTAGGACAGAACTTAGAAGTAACAATTTGCTCATAAAGAAGTACAATCACGAAGCAAACACGCAATTGCGAAATTCAATGACTGTTTATTTCTACTCACCGTGTTCATGACAGGAGCGAAGTCATGACTCACCCACCAGGCTCAGTTATCTTCTTGCCACCATTGATTGCAAAAACGCGCAAACAGGCGTCAATAAGTGTCCTGTTCACGCATAACTCAGATACATGCTTCGACGACACAAAGAAGCGGTGTACACAGCGTAAGTGCCTCTTTGTTTGAATGCTACCTTCCATGATAAGCCATTGGGAAATGATAATCGCCATTTTCGTTGAAAACTGGAAACGAAGAACACAAGGCCACTTGGTCGCACAATACGGCTAGATATCAAGAATGGTGTATACGAGGCTTGCGCATGGCTTGTTTGCTGTTAATGTAATGTTTGATGAGCAATCTGATATGGAACAAATTGACATTAAGAAGTATCCGGCGGATCTTTTGCACCAGATACGCAAATAAAGCGTTAATGGACCATTACGACCACCGAAATACAGCCAAAACGAGAACGAGCTCAAAGTGCAGGTCTTGAATGTCTCCAGAGAATCTTTCTCGAAGGTTTGACCAATAAATCAGACTGTCACTATCATAAGAGTTGTTGACGCGTCTTGAATTCCACTTGTGTTCTTCCTCCACTTTTTCCGCCTCGTTCAAACGCTGTCCTATGCAGATAAAACCCTAAATCACCGCCAAGGATAAGAAACACAGCACAAATGCGACAAACACACCTCACGCAAACCCGAACTTACAGTTCTAGCTGTATAGCGTTGAGAGTCCCGATGCTGTCATTGCGAAAGTGTAGAAGTTGGTTATGTAGCTGTAGATACTATCGATAATAATGACCGACTAAACCCACTACACGTGCAATTTCAAGTTCCGTGAGAAGAGATAAGAATAGGTTGACTTCACTAGAGATACTAATACCTCCCGATAAGTCTGCCTCTGAGCTTCATACGGGGAGTTGGGTCAGTGACTGGATATCTCTGGGTACAACAGTCATAAGCCGGAGAAGGAATTGGCATGCCATACTACCTCACATACCTTCCTAGCAGCCCCCCGGCCGGATAGACGACACAAGACTCCTTGTCTAGAACTCCCGACCAGAATGCTGCCACTCAAGTTATGCTTGAAACGCTTCACGAAAGGAGAGGCGAATGCCGAAGCTGGCAAAGCTGTGTCGATGGTGCAATAAACTGCTGAAAGTGTAACTATGTTCGTTAGCAGATAAGACCACATCCGACCAGGAGAAACAAGCGTGAAGCGAAATGGAGCAAACCCGGTCTTGATCCTGACTGGCAGACATGGTATAGCAGTAGTATTTGCAATAAATTTATAATACCCTTGCTCCAGGTGGCTTTTTGGTATGCATGCTTGATCCTTAACTCTCGAACTTGAAAATTTCTAGGTTTGTTGCATTGATTTTTCTCATTTCAAATAACATTCTTTCAATCAAGACTTTCGGTTGCGCTGGCCTTTGGCTGCTTAACACCTAACACGCTAGCTTAGCAGGAGCAAGCTATTCTGTCGTACTTGCAATATTGACGCTGATGCTAAAAGACAGCCTCCCGAACGCTGAAATCACCATCGTCACGCCTCGCTATCAGTCAAGTCGTGAAATTGAAATCTCTGTTGTCAAAGCCAGCACCATTCTAGCTTGCTGGCTCTGGCACATCATGATCAATGGCGTCTTCCGTGTTGTTTTCTTCTTCGACGACCTCGTCGACTTTTGGTAGAGTGCTTTGAGCAGTAGTCACTTTGCCTTCTCTGCTAATATATCCAGCCAGGTGGTCGCAAGGAATGATCTCGTATTGTTCACCTTTGCTTGTCTTGAGGTATGGTGATTGACTGTTTTTGCAAATGATTGAGATCTTGCCCAGGTTTTCAAATGCACGTTGGTCTTGGGGGTTCTCTTCGGCAAAATCGACGGCGCAATCAAGACCGCAGTCCTAGAGTACTGTTAGAAAGACGACACAGGGAAGAGCTGATAACAACTTACGCATCGCCATTGCAGGCGCTTCGACATTCGAGGTTTCTTTGGGTTGATCAATGTATTGATCAAGTCTTCGAGGCGATCTGAATCAAACTGCTTGTTAGGCATAGGCTCTAATAATGGCAACAGTGGAACAGCATCTTGCCAAGCTAGGTAACCTGACTGCAACGAAAGATCTCGCATGGGGTAGGGAGCATTATGCTGACCTGAGCTTGATCCTGGCCTACCAGTTCCATTCAGCGGCGGATATGGACTTTGAAAGCTCTGCCGACGTGTGTCATCCATACCTACAAACTGACCGTCCATTTGGCCATTGGTGGGCGTGATGGGAGGTGCATCAGACATTGCAGTGTCGATATTACGGCTGCTGAAGGGCCTCTCAACAGCGCTGACCGGTTGATCTACAAGGACATGGCGGCCATTTGGTGCTTCTTTGAGAATGCCTTCTTGCACTGCCCAGTTGGTGAGGTCTTCATCTTCTCGTTCTTCTCGGCATTGTTCGGGTAAGTCGCGAGAGTAATGACCGCCAACGTGTTCCATGCGCTCATTCCAGCTACCTTCACCTTCGAAGACACGGCCGCAGAAGCCACAAGTACTGCGTTGTGGCGGTCTTCGCTTTTCGTGCCAGCATCGATTCCTCACTTCTTCGAGGCTGTCTTCGAATGTGCGCCAGTCAGAACTGTTCTGATCAGTTGAGATCGGACCTGCGCTGCCGTCAGGTTTGTGCATACGTCGATGATGTTGAGTGAATAGATCTTTGCGATTGAAGTCGTTGTAAGACCTCTTTGCTGGCGAGATGCTAGGATTGTTGTCAGGGTTGCAAGAGCCTACGTCGCATCGATAGAATCCAAGTTGAAGATGCTGAATAGAGACATGGCGCTTCCATTCGTTCTTGGAACTTAACGAAACGTCGCATCCATAATGTGAGAAGGAGCAGATGAATTTTCGCTTGGAGGGCTCGGATCTCTTAGCCCCAGAACCGGGACTCTTTTTGGAGCGCGGTTTTGGTACGCGACCAGGAATCGATGCGGGACCTGATACATTTTGGAGTGAGTCTTTGTGCTCAGATGGAGAGAAAGCGAACTGATCAGGTAGAATACCTGGAGCTATGGTGGTGGAAGCATCGAGTTCTTGTTGAGCGGCATTGGCGGCAAGGGTCGCTGCGACAAGCCCGTCGGTATCTGGAGGGTCGGCGGATGGGAAATCGCTGACTAACGAGGGTTCTGCTGTCGTCGTCATATCAAAAGGGAGAGGTAGAATAATGATCGATAATATTCGCACGACGAGGCTGTCGGTGGTTGATCAGAAATGAAAGAAGGCTGTCTTTCAGGCGGTTCAAGGAATTCTCACACTCGCAATGCCAAGAAAACTTATTGGCGTAGATACAAGGGCAAACACTTTGTCACTACGATAAAATGACACACTATCACCACTGGCGGCCAGGCAAAATTGAGCGAGTCGGCAACACTCCAGGACCAGTGCGACAGGCAAAGGCAGTTACTACCCTGGGTCGCGGCAAGAGCTTCACGGCAACGGCGTCCTTCAGCCTACCGAAGAGGCAGTGCTTTTCGCGCTAAATAGCTCATCCCCAAACATGCCTACCATCACTCTTGACATCAATTACTTGGCTTTTCGCCTTACATTACTAGAACGCAATGATTGGAAAGATGACTTGCACAGCTTTCGTTGTTTCCAATGCTTTTCAGACTGCTTCGTGCCATTGGCGGGGAAAAAGTCAGAGGGTAAGGCTGAATATGAACTCAGGCGCAGTCAAATAAAGAGGGGCAAACAATGCTTCCACAAACAACATTGTCACAATCGAGGGGCACACCAATATTCAGTCAACCTTGATGATAGCCCAACATCCTCGGATACTCAAAAGCACAAAGTAGCCGTGACTGGTGCTTGGCTCAAAACCGCCCCAGCCTTATAGTGCTTCTGTGGGGCTGGGAGTAACTATGCATAATGCACGCCAGTACTGGATCAGCAGCACGTGAGTAAGGATTTTAGCTTTGCGAAGCTTCAAATTGGAAATGCTGATTGGGTATCTCAAACAGGAATCATAATGAAAACGCTTAAGCTTCTTGTGCTTGCATAGCTGATGGAGCACTTTCCACGTCGACTTGCCCCGAAGCCGGTTCTTCTTCTCTCGTAAGCTTCCGTTCATTCTGCCCATCCTCAACTTCTTCTCCTTTCACCTCTTCACTGTTGGTCTTTCCAATCAGCGCATCAGGATTGTCGCCGTTCCTAATCTCCTCGCACAAGGTGAACCTCTTGCCACGGGCTGATCTTAACGCCCTCCACAGTCTTCCTGCTTTCCGCGCCTGGATATCTTTCACTTCCTCCTCTGTCGCAAACTCAAGATCCAGATCATCCACCTGCATAGCTCTGTGATATTGTTCAAGCGATGGGATATTCGGCCTCTTCTGCTTTAATGCCTCAACTGATTCACTTTCTGACAAGAATGCTAGTTGATCAGCTCCGTCGGGTTTGAGTATGGGGCGATTGGCTTGGATACTGATCTCATGTAGTGCATCTTGACTCTGTAGATCCACACTAGCGTCAACAGGATCCCTCTTGATTTCTGGACAGTTTGCAGCTTTCCAGATAGCCCAGTTCTTGTCGCGAGACAGAACCATGTTGACCATCCTCAGATAGTATCGACCCTCCTGGCCATTGCCTTCTTCCAAGTACTTCTCGATTGTCCTTCGAGTCTCGATGACCCATGCCCTGTCTTCATCGGACAGGGTGAGCTTCTCGTAGATTGCCTTCATCATCATGGTGTTGCTCTTGGCTTGGTTCTCTTTCAGCTTGCCTGTATCGACCAGCTCTTTTAAGATTGTGTTGATTGTGTTCACCAACTTTGCTTTGCTCTGCGACGTGAGAGCCAACAAGAAATCAAGCAAGATTAGAGCCTGGACTAGCATGTGTCGTCGGAACTCAATATCGTGAATTTCTAGATCGAACAAGTCCCTGTTAGTTAGGTATCTTGGATTGAAAGCTGATGAGTTGAGCTCGGTGTTTTCGCCATCAAGGTCGCCTCGTTTTCGCTTGACTCCTCGCTTCTCAGCCTCTTGAACGGCGGCCGCGGTGGTGGAATTGTTTATGACCTGAGTGAAGCATGCCATTGTCTGGCCAATGCCATCTTTGAACTGTTGCATAGACGCGGTCTCGAACAGTTTCGTAGGCTGTGAAAATAATGATTGTAAGGACCAGAAGACGGGATACAGCTCATCCAGCTTCACAGTCTCTTGCCCTGCTTTCACCGCCTGACTTGGATCTTTTACGTCTGGTTCACTAGTTCCCTCCTGAGGATCAACATCCATTTCGCCATCTCCATCTCCGGGTCTGAGAGGGTTCTCATCGAATGTTGTAAGATTCTCCGTGTGAAATTCTCCTCTGAGATTCACTGAACTCTTGTCGCCCAAGGGAAAGCTCTGAAACAGATAGATGAACACTCGTCCGCAGAACACCGTATCCTCAGCCCTCGATAGCCTCCGTAACAGATCATTGCAGCAGCGCAGTATGGTCAGATTCTTCTGTTTGAGATGTTCCTTTGTCATCCGCTCTCGTCGCAATTCGAGGTAGTTGAAGACTTTATGGCAGCCACTTATAGTATGACTGTCAAGCAGATCCTCGACCAACCAGAAGCCCAGGGCAGGTTCGCATAGTTCGTGGTCGCAAAGTAGGTTTACCGAGTCAAGGAGCGACCATATCGGAGCATATTCGTCCTTCTCGATGTTGAGAGAGGCTATGAGTTCGTAGAAGACTTCTCGAAACGCGGCATCAACTGCTTCCTTATGGGCTGAGGTTTCCTCGTTGCTGGCTTTACATAGCGCTTGAGCCTGTTCCAGCGTCTGAGAGGCACCTTGTCGAGTCGATGATTCTGCGATCTGCCGGTATCTGGCCGCCAATGGTACCCTCAAGATCGACATTGCGAGGTGCGAAAGGAAGGACGGGTCAGCAAGCGACGAAGGATATTGAAAAGAGTGCTTGTATCGACACTGTCCGCGGTGGGAATCATCCAGCGCGCAGTTCGAAGGTGCTTGTTTGTTCGGTTTGCACAAGGCGGCCGCTCACTTCGGCGAAACTTTTTGTTTGGATTGTTGCTTCGCTTTCCGACACCAGAACTCCTCTAGCTTGATGGTCGAAGAAGATCTGCTAGCATGGGCAGCAATGGAATGCTGTGGGACGAGTTATCGTCCCAGTGGTCGACCTCAATCAAACGTGCCAACCCCGATTTAGTCCTCCAGCTGTGGACCAGCCTCGAAGCCGATGCCTTCTCCATTAGATCTTTAGCCAGACTCGACAGCCTACAGGTGTGCGAGAAGTTTCTGTGGCCGACCTTCGACACCAATGCGTCTAATCAACACGTTCTCCTTCTGGGAGCCTTTATACACTACAAAAAAGAGGCGCATCTGTTGGCATGGTCAACCTTCGTTTCGGAAGTTGAGCGGCTTTCCCACCTTTTTCAACGCGTCCTCTCTCTGAGTTTGGACAGTTCGATACCGATTGCCTCCCGCAGTATCATACTAAACTTCATTTCTACAGCCTTTCAGTCTTTGGAACAGGACGCGGTACGGAAAGAATGTGCTCCGTTGGTGTCTGTAAGCACCTGGGAGAATCTTCACAGCGAAGCATTCCGAGAGGCTCAGCTTGACTTGGTGCCAAATCGAAGGAAGGCATGGAGAACTGCAAAGAAGAGGTTCGACAACGCAGATCAGGACGCAAAATTGCGCATGCGCTTGGAAAGAGCATGGCTGTACAACATGGTGCTTGACTTCCTGAAGAGAATCAATGGAGAGGTAGTGTCGAAAGCAGAGAGTGCATATTGCGCACGTTTCCTGGAGTTTCTGACTGATCTGATCAGTCAGCTTCCTACAAGACGTTATTCAATTGTACTGCTGAAAGATCTCCATGTTCTTCCTCTGCTTCGTCTTTCGTCTCTGTATCACAAGAAGGAGGACTATCTTCTTCGCGACCTCGCTACCCTCTTTGATCAGTTCTGCGGATTCCAAATTGATGATGTTGGCGAGGTTTCTACCAGCAGGGCAGTTGCACACAAGCAGTCTCTGTCTAACCTGCAAAAGGTCGCTCTGCAGCATTTCGAATCCAAGCTCAAAGTGCTTGCATTGTCTAATTTTGCATCCATCAGTAAGCCTGAAGACCTACGACCACATTTCGAGCCTCTATCCGACCTCGAGTTGGAGCAACTATGCTCAATGCTGGATCTTCGAACCTCTTTTCCACCTTCTGCAGCCATCAAGACCGGCCGCAGATTCTTCATCGAAAGCCTCTTGGTTGTGTTCGCCGCCGTTCCCGATCTTCACGAGACAATGCAGCGCATTTCCGTTATGCCCACGGAAGAGTCGCTGTATGATCAGACAATGCTGCGAAATGAGACTTACGATGGAATTGAGCCATTGGCTCTACCCAAGCTCAATCTTCAATACCTGACACTGAACGACTTTTTATGGCGCTCCTTCCAGTTACAACAAGCGGAAGCATTCTACGAAATTAGAAAGGACATGGAAAGCATCGTACGGAAGATGAAGCCACAACTATCTAGGGATTTTAGTGGCACTCACTTTGGCGGCTTCTCAAAAATGGCAATCCCTATTGACAAGCCTGCAATCATTGATGTTGCACCACCAGAAGTGGGCGAGACTATTCCGGCTCATGTGCGCGCCGAAATTGTGCTTGATATCAGCAGACTCGGTGACAAGGTTAGATCAGAATGGGAAAGCCTCAAGCCGAAAGACACCGTCTTCCTGCTGGCCGTCAAGCCTGCTGACAATGGTGACCAGAATATGACAAATGGATCCAGTCACGAGACGGGCGAACAACACGGCATACATGCGATTAGAACTGCTGAGGTAGTCCAAATGCAGGATGAGAAGGGAAAACCTCTCAGAGAGACCGAAGGCACGAACAAGTATGTTTCAAGGGGGCGAACCAGACGCCTACTGCTCGATCTTGACTCAAAAGCATTTTCGAAGGATAAAGATCAGCTTGCTCACGGCAAAGCAGACATCTATAAATCAATCAACGTTATTGCCCGCAGGGCTGGCCGTGAGAACAATTTCAAGCCGTTGCTGGAATCGGTCCAGAACTTAACTGTTTCTGACACCAAACTGCCAGCATGGTTG
The DNA here is from genome assembly GCA_030247915.1 of Neophaeococcomyces mojaviensis. Taxonomy (NCBI): domain Eukaryota; kingdom Fungi; phylum Ascomycota; class Eurotiomycetes; order Chaetothyriales; genus Neophaeococcomyces; species Neophaeococcomyces mojaviensis. The sequence goes on along the minus strand of JAPDRQ010000226.1, from coordinate 24,574 downwards.
CAAGAAGTTTATCTTGGTTATGGCCAGCCAGAGAGCGCTACATATCCACAGATCGATGAGAAATTTACGAGAGTGGATTGCCTAGACACATTTCTTGATTGGCAACATTTAGAGGAGAGCTTTCCTGGCATGATTATTCAATCTGAAGGTACTCCTTCACCACCATATGTGCTCCATATGGCTTCGTCTACAGTTGAACCGCAACCTGCTAATCCCAAAAAACGAAGACGGGAGCAAATGGAGGACGAGTCTTCAGGACAAGCGAGCATTGAAGTGTCGTCCTATAGCCCTCCAAACACGGGTCCGTATCCGGTTGATCAACCAAAGAAAAACCAGATTCGCTTCACTCCCAAACAAGTGCAAGCACTAGTCTCGGGCATGCAACCGGGTCTGACCCTCATAGTTGGTCCGCCTGGCACCGGCAAGACTGATGTTGCAACCCAGCTGATCAACATCCTCTACCACAACTTTTCAGAAGAACGAATCTTGCTCCTTGCGCACAGCAACCAAGCATTGAATCAACTCTTCCAGAAGATCGTGGCCCTCGACATCGACCAACGACACCTCCTTCGCCTTGGCCATGGTGAAGAAGATCTCGAAACCGAAGCCTCGTTCAGCAAGTACGGCCGTGTCGAATCGTTCATGGAGAACCGACAAATTCTCCTCTCCGAGGTGAACCGTCTTGCATACTCAATCAGCGCCCAAGGAGCGCACGGCAACTCTTGCGAAACAGCAGCCTACTTCAACCAAGTCTTCATCCAACCAGCCATAACTCGCTTCCAGTCCATCACCTCCTCCCCGGACGCCACTAAAACCACATTTCTACAGACCTTCCCTTTCCATAAATTCTTCGGAAATGCCCCAATCCCCGATCTCTTCCCCTCAGATGGCACGATCGAGCAGTACCACGACATAGCAAAAGGCTGCTTCCACCACATCAATAAAATATTCACAGATCTCGAAGCGATTCGTCCTTTCGAGCTCCTCCGCCACCCTCGCGATCGCTCAAACCACCTCCTTCTCTCCACCGCCCGCATAGTCGCCATGACATCCACCCATGCCGCCATCCACCGCTCGGAAATCGCGTCCCTCGGCTTCCAATACAGCACTGTAATAATGGAAGAAGCGGCCCAAATCACCGAAATCGAGTCCTTCATCCCGATGGCCCTTCAACCCCCTTCCCCCCAAAATGGCGAGTTGCCTCTGAAACGCATCGTACTGGTCGGCGACCACCTGCAAAACAGCCCTATAATCCAAAACCATGCCCTTCGCGATTACGCAAATCTCGAGCAATCGCTCTTTCTCCGCCTCATCCGTCTCGGTGTGCCAGCCATCATGCTTGATGCCCAAGGTCGCTGTCGCCCCTCCATAACACATCTCTTCTCGTGGCGCTACCCGGGATTGCGAGACCTTCCGCATATCACTTCCCTTCCGGAATTCCGGCATGCAAACGCAGGGTTTCGCCACGAGTATCAGTTTATCAACGTAGAGGATTACCAAGAGCAAGGGGAGCGCGAACCAACACCACACTATGTTCAAAACTTGGGTGAAGCAGAATATGCAGTGGCGCTTTACCAATACATGCGTTTGCTCGGGTACCCAGCGCGGAGCATTTCCATCCTAGCAGCATACGCCGGGCAACGCGCATTGATCAGGGACGTCCTCGAACACAGATGCAAAGGCAACAAGCTATTCGGGATGCCAAAGATCGTGACGACGGTCGACAAGTACCAAGGCGAACAAAACGACTACATCATTCTTTCACTCACACGCACAAAAACAGTAGGCTATCTCCGGGATGTGCGACGACTCACAGTCGCTCTCTCCCGCGCACGTCTAGGTCTGTACGTCCTCGGTCGCAAAGCCCTCTTTGAGAACTGCGCAGAGATGCAAATCGCAATGCAGCGCTTGAACACGAAAGGCAATGCAGAGGGACATCTTGAGGTGGTCACGGGGGAGATGTTCCCTACTGAACGCGTGGTGGATGAGGATGCGCCAAGCACCGAGATACATGGCCTCGAGCATCTGGGGCAGTATGTGTATGAGATGACGCAGACTATGGTGAAGAAGATGGGTGGTAATGTGGTGATGGAGGGAGCGGAAGGTAGTGGAGCGGTGAACGAGGGGGAAGAAGGATTGGACGAGGAGGCGGAGGTGGATGCGGAAGTTGATCCGCTACATGAGGGTTTTTAGCGTCTTGGGAACGGCCATATTATCGCAGTGTGCAAAAGAATGACACCCTTGTGTATGGTTCTACGTCTACTTACCAGCCACCCGGGGGGAATGGAACTGTGCTTGTGTTAATTTATTCACAAAGCAACATCATGATGACTCGGCTGAATAAACTACTTTATGTGTTGCAAACCCTTGTGTTGAGTTTGCAGCTTTTAGAGCTGACCAGTGCATTGATTGCTGTAGATTGATATTTGCTTTGAGTATACATGTCTAAGCTACTCGCTGAGGCTAAGGGTTGCATTTGCTTCCATGTTTCTCATTGTGGCTTAGTGTGAGGTCAATGATTGTATCTGAAATCACTGGGTTGGGAAATTGCAGATAGCAAGCTTGCAGTATCTACGTCTGGCAACTTTACCCCTTGGTCTAGTACGCATGCGAATGCTCTCGATCATCAGCCATCTGATCGAGAAATTTGCATGTGCATTGGCCAGCAGTACTCTGATATTCTGATCAGCAAGTTTGGCCCTAATGATAGCCGATTGCCTTCTGACTCGCCCTGCCCTGTGTTGAGACCTACCGCCAGTAACTAGGACTAGTGCCGGCAATACCCTCCCAGGCCTTATCAAGAGCGTCCACAACTTCCTGCGGCAGTGGCCCCTTCTCCAAATCCACAACATTGCCCTCCAGCTGCTTGAGACTGCTAACACCAATGATAATACCATCGTTACCTCCCTCTTCCCTCTTCATGTTGAGCTTGCTGTGGTGGACACACCATCGAAGCGCGGTCTCGATTAGAGTCAGGTTGTGCTGCTTGACGACTGGCTCGATGATTTGAAGGGCGTTGAAGGTAGAATCTTTAAAATATCGGTCACGGTACATCTTGCCTGTACGGGCGGAGGTCTCGGAGAAGCGGCCAGAGTCCGGGGTGTCCGAAGTTGTGTATTTGCCGGAGAAGAGACCGCCTGCTAGAGGGTTGTAGACTACAATGTCTGGCAGCAAGAGTTAGTGGATGCAGGATCGACCGAGGGTCCGGCAGGGGTGGTGTGAAGAGGAGTAGGTGATGACTTACCAATACCGTACTTGCGGCAGCAGGGTATGAGCTCAGGCTCGATAGCGCGAGTGATGGCATTGTACATGGCCTGGTAGATCTTTGGCTGGACTAGACCTCGTTCTCGAGCGATATTGACCAACTCAGCGACTTCCCAGGCGGCGTAATTCGACAACCCCAACGTGACAAATTTGCCTTCCTTGAATAGTTCGTCGCAGGCTTTCAGAGTGTCTTCGAATGGAACGGATCGGTCAGGGGCGTGTAGGTAGAAGATGTCAACACACTTCGTGCCGAGCTCCTCAAGTGACTTGTTCAAGGTGGCCTTGAGCTGGCCTGGAGAGTGCACGCCTGGCTTGACAGGGTAGCACTTTGTTGCAATGGTAAAGCCTCGGTCTTCATACTTGGCTTCTCGAGTAAATGCTTCCTGAGCGCCCTCGATGTACACTCGAGCGGTATCAATCTCATTATAACCATTCTTCTGGAGATGGTCGAGGCAAGCAGTGTACTCGTTAATGTCGGTGATTCGTGCTCCTTTAGACTCTGTGCCTGGAGGGCCAAAGGTCATGAGACCAAGGATCACTCGAGGCTTAACGCCGGAGGTGGTGCTTGGGATCAGCATCCTTGTGGATGTAGTGAAGGTTCTCGAGAATGCCAAGAGCGGCCACTAATCGATTAAAACATTTTACAGCAGATAGGTATCAGGCTCCTTCGGCAGTATCGAAACACGAATACGGAAGAAGGTACGAGATATGAGATCATTTAAGCTGATGTTGCTTTCCTATCTCCAATTGGAGAGCGACTCCGCGTTGACCATTTGCAAACGAAGAAATCACGGGTCGTAGACGATTATCGTCAGTCCATTCTCAGGACTTTCCTCACCTTACATTCCGATCAGACACAAAGGGTTGTACAAAGGGCAAAGAGTGCTCGCTGGCTGAGAGGGTACACCTCCGGCCGCTGTAGACACTGACGCCACGAAGGGAGAAAGTCAGTCGTGCTCTGAATCGATATGATACGAAATAAGTCTCCATTGCCACAGTCGACATTCTTGACAGTCGTGACTTGCGATCATAGATGGGCACAGTGAAGTTTGATCACTGAAACGCTTACCATAACAGTACGAAGCACTCCTGATACACAGTACCAGTGAAGGGTAGAAACGAGTGGATGGGAAGCAAAAGTGCTTAATGTAGATAGAGTTCAGGGAGCGGAAGAGACGATCCGGGCGCCTGTTTGCTGAGTTTAAGGCCTTGGGTCCTTGGTTTAGCGTGCTCCAATCGCGTAGTGGTCGTGCCTGCGGCGTATCATTTTGGCGTTTTGTGACGAACGACTCCATCAAATGAATCTCTCAGCACGATCGAAGTTTGCACATAAGAACGACCGGCGCTGCACTTTGGGATACCGCTCGTCATGCAGTCACCATGTGGATTCTTGAGTCGAACGGCGACTTCCTCCAAGGAAAGCGCATGTGGTTGAAACCTGGAAAGAAATATCTATTTGGTCGCGTGAAGAAGGACGGTGTCCGCTTCGCCATCGACCACAAGACGGTGTCTCGAAAACATTTTGTCATCACTGTCGATGCGGTCAGAGATGAAGATGTTGGCCAGGTTCATGCCCGATCCCACATCTCCATCACTGATGAGAATTCCAAAGCCGGTACCAACATTGATGGAGTGTTGATCAAAGGCAAAACTCAAGAGCTTAAGAATGCGGTCACCTCAATTCGCCCAGGGAGCTGCCCTTACGAGCTTGTCATCACTTGGCTGCCACGTATTGTTACGTTCGCCTTGTCGAAAAAGGAGATCAAGAACGGACTGCTAAAAGCCAAGCAGGATCAAGTCAAAGAGCTGGATATCAAAGCCGTGAGCGATTACATGACTGAGCAAACAACACATCTTGTTTCGCAGAAGCGTAACACCGCTAAGGGCCTTCAAGCCTTGATCGAGGGCAAGCACATTGTCACTGACACTTACATCGATGCATTGATCTATGCTTCCGCTCCTGGTGACCTGGACGAGGAGGAACGCCTCTGTCCGCTCGAACTAGATTTCGATGAAGCTTGGCCAGACCCGGCACCTCACCTACCTCCGAGAGGCAAAGAGCCGACTGAAAGACCTGCCGACTCGTACAAACCTGACCCTGCGAGGAAGAAGATATTCGACAAATACTTCTTCGTCTTCTTCGACCAGATTCAGTACGACCAGCTGTTACCACCCATTACCACGGGTCATGGCAAAGCCGTTATATTCAAGCCCACAGACGCCAGCACTGTCGAAGAAGCACTCACATTCGTGCAAAATGCTGTAGGCAGTCGGACACGTGTGATTCTTGTGAAGGTCAACGAGACCGAGGATGGTCAATCCCCAACCACTGACCTTGTCGATGGCCTTGGAACACAGCTTGGAATAGAGCCAGCGTCTCAGTCCGACTTCCTAGATGCCATCCTAGCCAATGATGCTTCTCAGCTAAGGAAGCCACGATCTCAAACAGCTGCATCGAAAACATCCGCAATCCAACGTACGGAGCCGAAGCGATCGCAGGCGAATGGACATGCGAGTAATAGCCTGTTAGAAGCACCACAGATCCGAGCCTCGGATCTCGCCGACCCTCCTGCTCCAACAGCGTCTTCCAGGCAGGGATCAACTGCACCCGAATCTGTGCCTTCACGTAATATGCGAGAAGCTTCTGAGCAATCCTCAATGCCAGATGAAAATCCTAGACCTTTCAAACGGGCAAGGCATATTCCTCCCAAGAAAGGGTTTGATGACTTCGACGACGACTTTAACCCCGACTTCATCGCTGCTTACGAAGAAGTAGAGTCCTCGCCGCCAAGACCCCAGAACCGCAGTCAACGTGCAGCAAGATCGCAAATTGATGAAGACGGTTCAGTCAAGAAAGAGCCTGTCTCTGCCAACAGACGTGCAAAGTCACCAACGCCGCTAGAAGACTCCGAACCGGACGACAATATGGACGATCTCCTCCCTGCCGCAGCAGCTATGCGAAAACAGAAACAACGCGAGGAGGCCGAAGCAAGACGAAATGGCCAACCCGTCAAACCAGCAATCTCCCAAGCTAAGCCAGAACCCTTCCTCAAGCCCAAGAAAGAAGTCAAACTCATCGACGTTCGCGAAGCCCTTCGCGCACGCAAAGAAGCAGAAAAGGAAGCCGAAGAGAAAGAACGGAAGCATCTCCAGGAGCTCCAAGAAGACGACGAAGGACGCCAGGGCCCAGCAAACCTCGTAAAAGTAGTCGAGTACGAGTTGCCGGTTCGCCGGCATCCCGAGAACGGCACGAATGCCTACAAAGGTGCGGAATGGAAGCCTGAGTGGGAAGGCCGACCGAACTATAAAGGTTTTCGACGAGCCCGCGACAAGCTCAACAACGGCAATGGACCAGCCAAACAACCGGAAAAGATTATCGTTCCGGTTGTTGTAGCGAAGAAGCAGTCATATGGTCTAGGCGATCAATACTGGGAGAAGAGCCAAGAAGAGAAAGAGCGTGCTGCAAGGGACAAAGAGCGGAAGAAGCGAGCAAGTCAGAAAACTAGTCAGAATCAGACTCAGGGCAGGAGCCGGTCACAACGCAGCGTGACTGTTTATGACTCTGACTCTGACTCCGGCTCCGAAGGTGAGCCTATCGCAGCACGAAACGAAAACGCTTCTGATGATGAAGACGGTAACATCCACATCAGCCCTGAAACAGTCCGTCTCCAACAAGAAGCAGAAGGCGTCCTTGATCGCCCTATTGATATTGACGCTCCTCGGCAAACTCGAGGCCATGACACTCAGACCCAGGGCTCAAGAAGTACAAAGGGTGGAAAGAGGCAAGCGAGCAAGACGCCACCTGGTCGGAGCATGGGGTCGAAGAAGCAGAAGACGTTGCCTGTGATGGTTGTCCATGGGAGTGAGAGTGAGCAGGATAGCGATGATAGCGATGACATGAAATTCAAGTTTGGAAGGGCGAGAAGTGGGAGGGTGGGGCGCAAGCCGTGAGTCGTCGGATCTCATCCAGATGAACTACGGCTCTTCTCGGGTTTTCCCAAGTGCTTTAATCGATATGCAAAGTATGGGACTGGTGTCATGATGGACTGTAAGTAGGGTACAATCACCATTGCAATGCACATGCATAGGTTCCTCGTTCATAGATCATTTCATTCGATTTTCATCGCGCACATTGCGCCTTCGCTATGCTAATTGGTCCCTGTGCTATTCTTTTCCTTCTATCTCAGCAACTGCTTGCCATACAATGCTCGCGCGCGACTTCCTTGCTAACATCAACAGGCCTGCAAGACACTAATCTGGCGCATATACCAAGCTTATTGTCATCCATCAAAAATGTGGCCCCACTAGCTGCTTATAACGTTTCGCTCAATTTTGCTTCAAATGACATACGATCCGGTAGTCTCGGTAACTGTCGATCAATTGTCCTTCGTTACATGAGCTTGGCTAACACTGATGCAGCAAGTACATAGCAACCCCTTCCACCCAAAACTTGCTCAATAGCAACAATCGTCTGCACAGTCCCTGGCCAGTCTTGACCGTCGACATGGTCTTTGGTGACACACCACAACCACCTACCAGAACACCTCCGTCGTCTCCAAGCACCTCCGCAAGATCTCGCTCTTCGCACGCTACGCAAAGAAAGATCTCACCGTCTGCTGTCCATCAGGACTGAGGCTCGCAATGATTTGATCAGCTTGTACCCCTGTGCTTATGACGAGGGATTTAGCACTATCGGCTACCTTGTTTGCTGTGTGGCCTTGTATTGTCTCTGCTTCGAGCGCGAGGCAGATGCTGTGGAAGACCTGTTGGGCTTTGGCGCGAACAGCATCATTGTTCCTGAGATAGACAATGTTAGTAATTGAAAGGAAGAGCTGTAAGAGAAGTAAAGTAGGGGTGACTTACTGGTCGATAAGCTGCGCAATGAAAGAATAAGCATAGGGCGCAGCTTCCTCGTCGTTGACGATGGGCAAGGTATCAATCCAAGGATCAACCACTTGCTGCGGGTTTTGAACTTTCGAAGAGTTGAAATGAAGGATCTTGGCAATTGCAGCGCAGGCATTTTCGGTCGCGAAGACGTCGTCGTCACTTCGAGAGTTGGGCATACGTGTCACGGCGAATAGTGTCTCGATACTGGCAGCAACGAATTCAGCCCACTCGAGACCGCCTTTCTGAGCTGCCATGCCAACACCATAAGCCGCAGCCTGTCGATTTGCGGCGTTAGGGTCTTGCATACCATTGATGAGCGGTTGAATGATATGGCTAGAGTAGTGCCATGATTGAGGGCCGCAGAATTCGAGCACATCGTCCATTATACAGATGGCCCATTGGCGCTGAGTTGGATCTTCAGAGGTGATGAAGGCGTCGTAGTAGCCCATTAGTTTCTCCCATGATGGAAGAAAGGCCGGGCCCATGTTCTTGAAGATTGTGTGGAAAGCTTTGTTCATATCGGAGAGGAGAGTTTGATCATCTTCTATGGCGTACTGGAGGGACATGTTGTCGTCTTCGTCCTCCCCATCGACTGTTGCCTCTGCACGCTCTTCTGCTCGCTGTTTGACACGTTCTTGATATTCTTTTAGTGTCGACTCGGCCGAGGCAATGAACCTGTCCATGTAGTCTGGTGTCAGGCATCCTTTCCCGACAACTTCCACACTTTCGTAGAAGCATTGGTACATTTCCGCGAGCGTCTCAATGGCAGGTTCAGCCACCAGGATTTCGATCTCTTTTTCTGCGGTTGCAGCCCACAATGCGCCGAGCTGGGGCGATTGCGGGCCGTATTGCTTCTTGTACGAGTTTAGCAATACGGGCACAAGCTTCGCTGATGATATCCTTACAGGATCGTGGAAGAAGAATGCGAGGCCTGGCAGAGCAATCTTTTCCATTACCTCTCCAGCAAATCTCGCAAAGTCCTTTTCCAGTATCTGAGCGTAGATGGTGATGAGCTCGATAGCGGTGTTTTTGTCCTCCAGAGTCTGTGTCTTGATTCCAATAACCTTGCCCTTCAGAGGAACAAGTTCCCAACCGTCCTCCTGGTCGAGGAACTCGTCGTCACTCTCAAGTAGCTGAATGTCGGCTTTGGCAGAAGCAAGCGTCAACAGCGGTGGCATCACACCATCCAGATAAGGGACGAAACTGGTGCCAAGAACTCTACACATTCGACCCCAACAGTGCAGAAGGTACTGCGATTGTGGGTCATCAGAATCTGTAATGTTCTGTTGGATATGTGCCAGTGTCTGGACAAGTTCGTCAGCTTGCGGTCCCATTTTATCCTTGCCAACGGCTAGCGCAATTAGCGTTGCGCATTCCATAGCTTTTGCTCGCAAGAGTCTCAGCTCTTTCTCCTGCTGACCGCGCAGCAGTTGCAGCAACTGGGGCATGAGCGTGTCGTAGTATTTCACAAAAGCAGTCTCGGCCGAATCGGCGATGGTGGCGATGGTAGATAGAGCCTGTTCTTGAACATATCTTTTGTCCGAGTTGAGGAGGGCCAGCAAATGATTCAACAGATTGTCCAGATATGGTTCCAGAATTGCCTTTTCGGCCTCTTCACAGAAGTTCACCAAAGCAGCGGCAGCGTGAGCTTGTACTCGAGGCTCCGGAGATTCTAGTACCGGAATGATGTTGTTCAAAACCACTTGGTGATAATTTTCTTGCATCGAGCCAGCAAAGTCGGTACTCATCTGACCAAGGGCATTGCAGCCAGCAAAGCGCACTCGAGGATGAGGGTCCTTGAGGGATGGCACCACGAGCTCCAGAACCTGGGCCAATTCATTGATCATGAGTTCGCGACATCCTTCGGAAATAGCAGAGATGGCCATAAGCGCAGCGTGTTTGTCTCGCCACGAGTCCGAGTGCATCATCTTCGGCAGCCAGCTGAAGGCTACAGGTAAGACAACCTGACCACCCAGTTTGTTGGCTAAGCGATCCAGGCACTGTTCACCAGCGACGTGGTTGAGGTCACTCTCTTCAGCATCAAGATCTTCCTGGGCATTCCATTCAGTTGCGTCGTCGTCGTCCAAGCCAATGTCGGTCATCAAGCTGAGACACTGGACGATCATATCAGATGCAAAGGACGGGTCTTTCTTGCACATGTTTGGGGCGAATTCGGCAAACGTGGCCATCAGCTCCAGTGCGTTCTGTCTGACCTGATCTTCCATCTCTTTATCTTGTATGACTGAAATGCTAAATGTCCTGAGGTTGGGAAACAGAGGCTTGAACATCTTGGGAGCAGCTTCGGCCAGTTCGATGAGGGAGACGAAGGCTTTCGAAAGGTTGTCTTGGTCGCCAGCCTGTTTCAGAGGGGGCAGAACGTTCAGGACTTCGGGTATCAGAGAGTAGTATTTCGGCTGTGCCTTCTTAGTTATCGAGTTGAAGAAAGAGGCAAAGGCCTCGATGCCGGCCAGTTTGACATTGATGCTGTCGTCTCTGAAGGCCTTGCCAAAAACCTCGGAAACCACATTTTGGTGCTGAGCCTCGATGATGCCGGGAGTGGTAGTGAATATTCTGAAGGCACACTCGCGAACGCTAGGATCTGGGGACTGGCTTGCTTGGAACAGCGCACTAAGCAATTCTGCCCATGTCTCTTGGTTGTCTACGTACTGCCTCGCGATTTCTGCTATGGCGTCTCCCACTTTGTTTCTAACATGAGACACCTGCTCACTGGCTAGGCATTGCAGTAGACCGGAGCGTATGGGGACTTTGGCGTCGTTGGACAGTGTCAGAAATAATTCTTTTGTCCCTCCAGAAGCTGGGTCCTTGATGGCTTTGGCGGCGACTCTCCGAAAGATGACGGCTGCCGAGGATCGTAACTGCGATTCGTGAGCTGATGTTGATGTGATCAAGGGACCGGAGACTTCTTACCTTCTCGTCTTGAGCAGAGTGGGCGTGCTCGACCAAGCCCATCAGTAGGGCATCGGGCTTTTGTGTCTGCCATTCGTTCGCTAACGAGTCTTCATATTTGCTTCGTAATTCATTATCGGGAGAGTTCAGACCCTGCAGGAGCTGGGCCAATGCACTTTGCAACTCCGGATGGAGTGCAGACATGTTGTTGTATCTCGATCAAGGATCTTGCATGCACAGGGTGTACGGAATAAATTAACGCGTACGGCGACAGAGTCGAGGTCGAATTGCAAGTCGGGGAATTATCTAGCGGGGCGTGGACGAGGGTGGAAGCCGAGTTCACAAAGTGTAGGTGTTGTCGTCGAGATCGTGACGCGGTCTAAAATATTTTGTATGAATGTGTTTCAGACGGACGTTGCGTTCAGTGGCCTGTGTCCTACAAAACTCACGTCGGGAATTTCTGTGTTGTTATTGCAATAGCGGTTAGAGCAAGGCATGAACTGCCCGCAGCCAACACGTCCAACGCACTTGCCCGCAGATAATTATTATGGTTCTTAGATCACGTGGAAGTTTGTCCAGACTAGGCTAAGCTTCACCTTGCAGCATAAGGGGTAGGTGTCGGTCGGTCATAAGTGAGGAAGAGGTTTACATTTTCATCCACCTCTCATTCTCACACTCTGGCTAGTCTACTGTGAGACCCTCTCGTCGTGAAAAGTAAGGAAACTTAGGACAGTGAATTCCTGTCTGATGATCAGCATCGACTTCTGCCCAAGCAGTCCACGGAGCAACTACCTAGCTGTTATGGACCGTCAGGTTTCATGTTGTCTTGCACCATATCTGGACGCCACGAGCAGCGGCCCTTGATTTGTCCTGATGATTTTCTCCATGTTGCATCATCATCACATTCATCATAGCATGACCATGCCCATTCCATATCTACACTTCTCATCAGGCAGGTTCTTCTTGTCCACACCCCCCATTATGGGAGCCGTCCGCCAGTTGTAAAGATAGTAATGCAGCTGCCCATCGCCTGCACCAAACTTGAGCTCTTCAAGGAACAGTGGATTATCTAGAAGTGTCAGTGCATTAAAGACGTCAAAGCCGGCATTCTTGGCTTCGACCAGGCAGTCACTCATTAACCCTTGCACTCGCTGTTTCAATCCCTTCTCTTTCACTTCAAACGCAGCAGTTGTTGCATAGTAGAAGGAATACGCGGCCTTGATTTTGTCGTGTTTCGGCTTCTGTGGGTTCTGATCTCCAAGGATAGTGCTTTCCAAATTGTAGAAGCTGGCAAAGTCGGTGATCGTCCCCTTCCCGGCTTCTTCCACCACATATGCCCAGACCACACGATCTTCTGCCTTCTTTTGTCTATTCAGAAACCAGTGCTCAATCTCTTCCCGTGTGAACTCTTGTGTCAGTTGAAATCTCTTGAGGTACCTAGAAAGTAGGCTAAGCACATCATCAACGTCTTTCTCCTCCATCTCTCTCCACCCGCTAGTGCTCGTTTGAGCAGGCACTCTGTTTCTTTTGATCATCATACTCGGCGTCATCTTCGGTGGCAGTGGCGAGAAGCCGACATCGTGCAGCTTTGGCCATTGGAGCGGTCTGTGATAGTAACGGCAAGTACTCACAGGTGTTGGCAGTATCGTTCCTCCCGTGTATATGGCCTGGTAAACGCCTTCCAGATAGCATTTCCGAGTAACTTCTTTGATGAGAACAGGAGCCAGACGTTTAGACCTCAGCTTCTTGTGGATACACAGATAGTTGATTTCGGCAACCTCAAAGACGTTTTCTCGGACTCGCAATTTGGTTGGTATGCCGAATATCGTAGCGACTAGTAAATTGCTTTTACCTTTCGCTCGTACTCCAACGTGCCAGCTCTTCCGCCAACCGGGTGCCTTCAAAGCCCAGTCCAGGAACGGCCGTGAGTAAGCAAAGCGAAACATGGCTTTGTCATCTTCAACGTAATGTAGATTAAGCAGACTATGGACTTCGTCCAGTTCTTGCTCGTCCGTCAGGTCCAACTCTACCCACTCATATCCTTCAGGAAGAGGGGCGGGAGTCTGTGGTACCTTGTCTTTCTCTACCTCCTTGATTGGGCCGTCTGGTATTTTCAGTCTGTCGGAGTTTGACTCGTCCAGCCGTGGAACAGGCTGTGTTGACCAGAACTTGTACGATGCCATATCCTTCTGATTTTTGTTTGTCAAAGACATTCCCGTCAGCAGCTGTTCCAGATTCATGCCTCTGAGTGTCTTCTGCACATCCTCCGGTGACGAATTGGCAAACTCACTTTTGAGGGCTGGGTTAGCCTCCAACACTTTCTGTAAATTAGCATCTGACATCTTTGCTGCTGGTTTCGTCGACTCCAAAGAGGGATTCAGACCGAGCGCAGAGGCGACTTTGGCTTTCTTTGACTTCTTCTTTTTCTTCTTCGCAGGTGCGGAAGTATCATGTTCTGCTGCGGCTGGCGTGTCCACCGCCTCTTCTGCTTCACCCTCCGATTCTGATTCATCGATGTCTTCGACTGTCGGCCTAGTGACGGGGTGGGACTCCGCCATATTCGGTATGTGGAAGCTTGTAGCTGCTTGCTAAAACGGAGCTGGAACACTCAAGGACAATAGAAAAAATCAATGTGGAAACAATACCATATTACCGCCAGCTGTAGTAGCAATCCACAACCAGATCGTGCCTGCGGCTTTGTACACAGTTCTTTTGTTGACGGACATTACGTAGTGCTTCAATATGCCCCACGTTGAGCCAGGTGACCGAATATTGTCCAATCTTCAGGCGTAGCCAAAGCCAAGGTGTCGCCTGAACATGTGCTCAAGGACGCTAAAATTCCGCTGGTGCAACCCGAGAACTTCAGAATATCTGTTCTTGATCAGAGACCAGAAGTTGTTCTACATGCCTAACCATACCTTCTGACACTGGCGATGAGCTTGTAATCAATTGTGTTTCTTCATCATTTAGCGCAATAATGGTATCCTCTTCGATGAACATATTGTGCACAAAAGTCATTCGTACTCTCTTTGCCAGACGTGCTTGAAGGTGTCGGCCTCGAAGTCTTGCTGGCTCGTTACTACTCAAGGAACTTGGTGTTATTTAGATCTGACTAGGCAAAGTGATTCCGTATTACCTGCTCGAATCCGTGTGACTTTGGTGACTGTTGACCAATTTGACTACATACTCGCGGCATATCTAGCTTGGTAGAGCATCAATTTTAAATTTCAACCATCATGTCAAGACTAGCGAGTGGCCTCTCCATGGCCCAGCAATATCAGAAACGAGGTCATGTAGCATTCGACGGCCTTGGCAATGGACTCGAACGACGACAGCCTGGAAACAGTTATACCTCGAGGACAAAGATAAACCAAAAGTATCATATCGTTGGCTTCATTAGCAGTGGAACCTATGGCCGGGTGTATAAGGCAGTCGAGAAAAACCCAAAGAACGATGGCACAAGTCCAACCACCGGAAAAGAGCTGTATGCCATCAAGAAGTTCAAGCCTGAGAAGGAAGGAGACAACATTCAGTACACGGGCCTGTCTCAATCGGCTATTCGCGAGATGTCCTTATGCACAGAGCTCTCTCATCCAAACTTGATTCATCTGGTGGAAATCATCCTCGAAGACAAATGTGTCTTCATGGTGTTCGAGTATTGCGAACACGATCTTCTTCAGATCATCCACCACCATACTCAGCCGCCGCGACGAGCTATTCCTGCCGGCATGATCAAGTCGATCCTCTTCCAACTTCTCAATGGTCTACATTACCTACATCAAAACTGGGTTTTACATCGAGATTTGAAGCCCGCCAACATAATGGTCACTAGCTCGGGAGCAGTACGCATTGGTGATCTTGGTCTAGCACGTCGTTTTGATAAACCGTTAGCCTCTCTCTATTCTGGCGATAAAGTTGTGGTAACTATATGGTACCGAAGCCCTGATCTACTGCTTGGTGCTAGACACTACACAGCTTCCATTGACCTTTGGGCTGTAGGATGCATCTTCGCAGAGCTTCTCAGTCTACGACCCATCTTCAAGGGAGAGGAAACGAAGATGGACAGCAAGAAGACTGTGCCATTTCAGAGAAACCAGATGAGCAAGATTGTCGAGATCCTCGGTATGCCAAAACGTGATGATTGGCCCGGGATAGTGCACATGCCGGAATTCAATCAGCTTCAGCAGCTTATTGTCGCAAGGGGTGGTGTGCCAGCAGGTCTGTACGGCACATCGCAGTCCAGTGCTCAGCGCAGCCAAAGTACTGGTTTGGAAACATGGTACAACCATCAGCTCAGGACAGCTCAATACCCAACTGATAAGACACCTGGCAAACTTGGATTCGACTTGCTAAACAAACTCTTCGAGTACGATCCTGACAAAAGGCTTACAGCAGCCCAAGCACTTGAGCATGAATACTTTCGCTGTACAGATGGTGGCCCAAATGATGGACAAATATGGGTCAACAACAACTGCTTCGACGGCTTAAGTGAGACATATCCTCATCGACGTGTTAGTACCGAAACCAATGATATCGGCACTAGCAGTTTACCAGGCACAAAACGTGGTGGTTTACCTGATGACACACTTGCTCCTGGCGCAAAGCGACGATAGCCGTCTAGCAAAACATTTTCTGTTGTCTTATTGAACAAGATTGTGCAAAGGACTTCGATGCTTCGCTGCTTTCGAGCTTTCAGAGGTGGAAAAGCAGCACACAGGACCTAGCAGCGATTTCTGAAGAATTTACAACTCCTTATCCTGCAGGAGAGCTTAAGGAAATCAAAAGATCATCGTGGCTTCTCGCCTATGAATCTGAAGGGTACCGCTTATATCGAGCACGTCTTCCTCACCACTAATCAATGTATGCTTGACCTGGCCAGAACTGGCTCATGTGAGCTTCGTAGACACTTATCCAGATATGTGTCTCTGCGTGGTGGAGCACCTTTCAACGATGTTATTACCATTTTATAAAAAACGACTTGACGCCATACCCAGGCTAGTCTACGCAGCCGGATCTACCGCCCTGAAGAATGTGACGGACTGGAATTTAGTGCCATGTCGATGGTGGATTACGCCCACAAAATTCCAGGCCGTTGGTACTTCTGCAATGTGTGTGTAAAGTTGTACCAGAGTCTCGATGTGTTGAAAGAACACCAGAAGCTCAAGCATGAGTCAAATGCCATGGCAATGTCTAGGTCATTCTAAGATCTTCTACACTGCTTGACCATCTCAAAAACGTCACAGTATTTATTCGGGATATGGCGTTCACTAAGGCGACGTTTTCGTTTGCTTATGTGGGCGTCTTTTCTATAGCTCAATACATGTGGATGATATCAAGAAACTGCACAACACCTCCAGCGATGGGTTTGTCCAGTGAACTACAAATGGCTCACTACCAGAATTCGCCCATATGGAGTCAACGGAGTTCTCGCAGGTCAATCATCCACTGTTGTTCCTGACACGTTCGATAATACATTCCCGGAAAATAGGTCAGTGGTTAAATGGTTGGTCATCTAGTTGTATTGTATATAGCAGAGTAACGATTCACGCTTCCAAAAAACCTAAATCTTATATTGATTACCTAAGGCACAGAGCAAAAGCCATACTCTACTGTAGGACGACATCAACTGTGTATGAATATCCAATCACAAAGTGGTTGAACCAACCACAACCCGGATGGGCTCCCGGTTGGATACACTGCTCCTTACCGCGGCGACAATGCATCTGCACAGATCAACGACAGGCGTGTTCTTGAGACAATTTCTTGACAGAAACCAAAAAAGAGCATCAAAGGTATTGATTGCTTGGTTATTGCACGCAATGCAATTCGAATCAATAGATTTCCTGATTCAGGAAGAACGCCATCGCTATGCTAATTATACTCCACGCTATGCAGTGCAATGCGAAGATACCACCGGCAGATGCTGAAAATCCAAAAACCAAACTGGTATCTTCTTTACCACTCTTATCTCATCGTCGACGACGTGCTTTTCCGAAAGAAACCATACAGCTAACCCATTAAGCTCATTATATTAATGTTAGAAGCTCTCCCGCCTTCTCCTTGAACGTCTGTACAGCTAGCTGATGTTTCTTCATCAGATCATTCCCTTTGCTTTCTTCCCCTTCACCTTCAGCCCCTGAGGTACCTTCGGCACAGGGAACTGGTCTCCCGAGTCCGGCAATCCAACAGTCTTCAACATAGTCGTGAAAGTCGTTGCGTTCGTCGCATGCTTATCCTTCTTTGTGCTTTCATGTCGTCCTAGGCCTGCCTCTGGAACGAGTGTGTCGAATGTTGCTGCAGGATTCGCTCTGCCCTGTGTACTGGGGAGATATGGATTCGGACGAGCTGGCGAGCGGAGAGGGGCATCCATTTCCTTGTCATATGCGGCCCAGTCGAAGTCGTTGTCCTCGTACTGAGTTTCGGGACGTGTTTGAATCTTCGAGGGTTTGTTGGAGGGGCGAGGTGGAATGGTTGGTTGCGAGGGTTGCTGAGAAGGTAACGCACGCTGGTCATTAGACAATCGATCGCGCACGTTGTCGACGTTTGTATTTGGATCATAGCGCGCCGGGGTCAAAACCTGCAACTTCGTAGCTTGCTGGTGACCTGAAGGCTGAAGGCCTCTTGGGAACTCAACCGGTGAGTTTAGGTCCACATCATCATATACACCTGCCATGGACTTTGTGTTGTCCGCATTCTGGGTTGGCCGTCTGCTCGGCGAGGCATGCCACACGAGTGGCTCCTTTGTCTTCTTCGCTGGTGTCTCAAACGCGGCGGCAAGACCCATGCCTTTGCCGGAATCGCGGCGTTCTAGTGCCGGGGCATTACCGTATGGTGGGGTAACACGACGTTGAGTGTTCATACCTCGAAGTGGTGGAACTGACGGGGCAGGCATAGCGGGGACGGCTGGTGCGGGAGCAAATACATCATTGACATTGTAGGTCTGTTGCTGAGCAAGCTCAGGTGAGTAAACGTGGATTGTTTCAGAGCGGGGAAGGTCGCTTACACTGGGTGCGTAGGTGTTTCCTGGCCCGAAGTTGCGACTCTTCTCATCCTCCGAGATGCGGCGATCGAAAGAGTCCCTGCCGTCACCACCACCATTGCCATTGTAGTGTGCAACACGGCTTTTTGGTGTCACGAGGACGTCTGGCATGTTGTTGATGTAGTTTACGGGAATGTTGTTGTTCGCTGGTGGTGTGGGCATTTTGTGGCTGAGGATGTCGGGCGAGTCCATGGTGCGAGTATTGCGGCGCGTCGAGAAAATTGACTTTGTGCGACGACGGGCAGCGCCGAGGAAGTCGGAACGCTCATTTGAATGGCGGTCGGATTTTATGGGGAGGGAGATGAAGGGACGAGCGCCGTTGCCGGACATGTTAAGGCCGCGAGTGTCTTGCGGCCTACGATTCCGGCCGGTCATCATAACCCAAGCAAGGACTGCGAGTGCACCAACTAGGATGCCGGGGAAGAATCCGGCGAAGAAGACGCCTGGTGGGAAGTTGGTGGATTTGGAGGGTGGTGGATTGTTGGAGTTGAGGGCATTGGTTGGGGTGACTGTGACTGTGGTGCTGGTCGTTGAGGTGACTTGTGTTGTGGTCGGGGTGCCGGTTTGGCTGCTGCTGGTTGTTGTGGCTCCGCTGAACTTGGCTTTGGTTTTGTCGAGGACGCAGACATCTTGCCCGCCGCTGTTGCCGCAGGTGTAGCCGAAAGGGCAGCATGAGTTTCCGCAGGTAGATAGCTTGCCTGATGTGTTGGATGTGTAGATTGGCCCTTGATGCTTGCTGGCGTCCTGCAATGAAACATCACAGTTGATGGTACCAATTGTTGTGCAGTCTGATCCAGTAGGGCAGCAGATGGCAGAACTCGAGGAGTCGATGGATATGCAGGTCTCTGTGGAAGCACAGCAGAAATTGCCGGGTAGTTTAGAGTCGACTGCTGCACACGATGTTGGATGGCCCGAAGGGCACGTATCGGCTCGTCCTTGCAGCCTCGTCAACACCTCGTCTGGTGATTCTGTAGGTTTGGGTGCTAGTTCCCTCCAATTCTGAACATAGGCGTTGGCCGGCAACGTGGCGAGAGCAGTCAGGGCGAGAGCCCAGTACTTCATGCTGTAGTTGTGTCAATTGCTTTCGGAAGTGTTTAGGTGGTGTAGACAGTATTCTTGGTCCGGCCTGTATAGAACTGAAAGAGGGTATTCCACTATGACCAGCAAAGCGGAGCTTGAACAATTAAGACGTGTAGACAGTAAGGTGATGAAAATAGGACCTTGACTCAGAGACAAACGCGTATGGAATTAGAATCACACGGGAAAAGAAAGGATAACAAAGGAAAAGGTGTATCAACAACAAGTAATGAACAAGAAGATTCTTTCATGTAAGGGTACGTGTCTCGCCTTCTTCAAAGAGACGCAGAACCGTATCGTGCCAGCAGTTCTGGCATCGAATTTCACCATTGCTGTCTTGACATCTGCCAGAAAGCACGTGAGTGTACCCTCGTGGCTGTTCGGCAGCTGTTGGGTACACCAGCTACCATTGCGGCCCGAGGATAGCCAGTAGGTTGGCGCGCAATCGACAAATTTGATGATATTTTGGACCTCTATGGAGTGCTGGTTGCATCTAAGTATGGTAGACAGCAGTTTCGGTTGGTCCTGGCGGCAGAGAAATATGAAACGTAGAGTCATCTGGAAATTGTTTGGGGACAGAAAGGCCGTAAGGCTAGTGGTGTTGCAGGTTGATCTCGTTGTTTCCAATTTGAGCTTCTGATTGGTCTGAGGTTGGCGCGTAGGACTAGTCCTTTTTGAGAAAAATTGATCTCGAGACATTCGAGGAAAGAACGAGACAGCCTACGGTCGTTTCATGAGTGTTGCTCAGCCTCATCTCACACATCACAATATGATACTAAGACGGATAGCGAGGCCTCGGGCCATCACGAAGCACTTTGAAAATTTATCAGTATGCCGGATAGCCTTCACTGAAAACATCCTTCTAACCACTTCAGCAGCAATCTGCGCTCCAACTCCAACGCCGTTCAGTCCATCAAGTACCTCCCCTGGGTGGTCAGAACAACGAACGAGGCGAAGTCTTTGCGCAACATGGCGTACCCGGCTTCCTCTCTCCACGAACCTTTCGACAGACATGGCAGCTCTACCAGCAGGATCTAGTCAAACAAATCAACGACAAAGTAACCGACACCGAATACGCCGACAAGTCTCCCTACCAAATGCACGTTGAATTTTCTCGCCAGCCCGAGCACGCCGACTTCTACAACACCGCTGCTATGGCGCACTTCAATCACTTGTGGTGGGAGTCTCTGTCATCGGACAAGAAGCCCGTACCGGATGGCTTGCGAAAACACATCGAGGATGACTTCCACAGCATGGACAGCCTCCGAGACGAAATGCTAGAGCACGCCGATGCCATGTTCGGAAACGGCTTCGTATGGCTGATGAAAGAGCATCCTGCCGGTAGTGGTACTTTCGCTACAGGGGGCAAGCTGCGTATCCTGTGCACATACAACGCAGGATCGCCCTACAGTGAAGCTTACCGTATGCGTCAGGCCAGAGACATGGCGACCGGCCTAGACCCGGCAGCACACAGAAGAGCCCAGATGACACAGGTGCAGAACACCGTTGGCAGTTTCGGACAGTTCTCGCAGCAAGCCAAGGTTGGGAGTGATGCACCGAATGCGCTACAGGCCATGCCGCTACTGTGCTTGAATGTGTGGCAGCATATGTGGGTGCCTGATTATGGGATTTTGGGGAAAAGACAATACTTGGCTGCGTGGTGGGAGAGGATTGATTGGGACGTGGTTGAGCAGAGGTATAATCAATTGAATCGGTCGACTGGAATAAGGACCGGTTATTGAGCTGTGGTTTCTTTGTTTGATCCCAATAGCACAGCCAGCCATGCGTCAAGCTTTGCCAAAGGAAAAAACAAGATTCTCATCCCTCCAGAGCCTGTAACGCTGGGCTCAGCACTCTGGATGAGATGGTAGTTGAAGCCTTCCTTGGGGCTAAAAGGACGAACTCAGCTTCCATGGTGGAACGAACCCATTTCTTTCTCAAGCCGTTGTCAGACTCCAAGAGACTGACTGCCAAAGCCAGAGAGAGAGAAGTAACGGTTTCGAATACATGCAAGCACCTAAACCAGCTCCGGGCAGCAGCTGTTACAACTCTCGATGCTTGGAGCTATACCGGAGCTTGAGTAGTAAGAGGTTACGTTCGAAAAGAGTTGCTGCTTATTGACCTGAAACTCAACGATTCTTGTGTACACTACAATGTATCTTGTACAATGAACGAAGTGTATAAAATGCTCTCTTCTCAATTGCTCGTCTGCTACATCGTCGAAATTTCAGCTGAACTGCTATATACTGTGATCAGCATTCGTGATAGTGTGATCATTACTACAGAAACTAAGTCCGAGTTGGTAAGATAGTATGCATACCCTCTTCTTTAGCCCTTACTAACCAAAAGGCTCTTCTACTCAGCCATAGCAGGCACGAAAACGAAAGAACACGATAGTCCGTCTTTCAAGTATTTCCAAGGTTGGTCGTGTCAGGTCGGACCTTTCCCCCTCCACGCAGCATATTATCAAATAGAGGCAGTTCACCCTTGATTCACAGGGGGCCGCTTGTTGCATTAACGATGCATGAAGCACCGGGGCTTGATCTATTAAACAGCGAGTAGGAGTGCCCATCGACGCTATGCAGTCCAGGTCTTTCGACAGTAGAGATGCAGTGACCAAGTCAAGGTATTTTGAGAAGTTGCGCGTGGCACAAAGCTGAAGATTAAAGGACACATCAAAGAGAATGGTGGTATCATTCGTAGGACAGATCGAGCAAGCCAGCTGGTGGAGAGGCTGCCGTCGTATGTACAACTAGATTAGACAGAAGCACTTATTCATCGCGATAGGTATCCAGGTATCCTGCTTTTGACATGGGACGATTTCAAACTCCTGACTCCTGACTCCTGTCAGCCGCCTGCCGCCCGCCCATCATTCATAGCTCTATGCAGTCCCTCATCGTCAGCCAGGCATAATAATTCGTTCCATGTGACCCCGCCATGATGGTCAGTCACGCAAATCCAAAACGCCTGCAACAAGATAGCCTCCCAGATCCAAAAACATACAAACCAATCCGTCCGGGAGAAGACAGTGGCCACCCTCAATTGACTTGTCTCATTTCAACGTATTCACAAACTCTCCGGACTGATCATGGCAGCGTCGCCATCTCCGTCTTTCGCCTTGTTCTTCCCCTTCGATTTGACCTTCCTCCTCTGGTCGGGTCCGCTCCCATCAGCCGAATGCGGAGGCGAGTCCATCCCGTTGATCATGTCGCTGAAGTCTCCGTTCGTCATGGTATCTCCATTTGCATCAGTGTCGACTTTCAAACTCGCGCTGCTCGGCCGCTGCTTCAAAGGTGGCTTCGAAGGCGTTTTTTGCTGTTGCTGTTGTGATCCTTGTGCCTTCTCCGAGCTGACGTCTCCGTTGACATGTGGCGACGGACTCGGCGGGTCCATACCAGCATGATCAACTTCATCAACTCCAATGTTGTTGCTATCCACAGTCACATCACCATTGACTCCATTGATGGTCTGAGCAGTTTTCTTCTTTTTCTCCTCCTTAATATTCACACCATTTGTCAAGTTCAACT
Organism: Neophaeococcomyces mojaviensis; assembly: GCA_030247915.1. Taxonomy (NCBI): domain Eukaryota; kingdom Fungi; phylum Ascomycota; class Eurotiomycetes; order Chaetothyriales; genus Neophaeococcomyces; species Neophaeococcomyces mojaviensis. The sequence goes on along the minus strand of JAPDRQ010000226.1, from coordinate 1,873 downwards.
TACTCGCTGTTGCACCGACACTCTTCGCTGCCACTGGCGCCTTCTTCTGTGGACTATTTCCCAAAGCTTTCCCATCACCGATTTTGCCTGTAGCTGGAACCCGCGCTCGACCGTATCCCCTACGCTGTTTAACAGGTAGGTCGAGATCTTCAGGTAACGGCCTGTCGCCGTTCTCCTTGAGCCTCTTCTTGAAGAATCCTTTGACCAGACCAATTTCTTGCTCAACATTTTCGACGTTGACGCGCGGGAATGGGGGCGGCGGCGCAAACAGTTTCTCAGATGCATCACCTGTGTTTGTCGTTTGTTGTGCCGCTGTAGACAGTCTGTTATGAAGAAGATGTAATGGCACAGACAAGTTGACTAAACCAAATTCCCTGTCGAGACCAAGTTCTTTGAAGCCGAAGAAGTCCTCGCCCAGATCATCCGCGAAGTCACCTGAGGTGTACTGCTCGCCCGTTTCGAAAGAACCGGAGCCTTGTGCCGTGTCATCCGTCAGGGCAGGCTTGAGGAGCTCAGCGTAATGCGAGCGCATGCGGTCGTACATGGTCTGCAAGCGTTGGGCAACGCGGTCCATTTCTTCGTGAGCGTAGTAATCCAGGTCTGTTATGCTTAAGCCGGACTCGTGGAGGGTATGGAGAACTGCTTCTTCCGAGGTCACTGCTGGTTTTAACAATGTATCAGACGACGTTGTCTTTTGCGTCGAGGTTGCAGTGGTTATTGGAGCAGACACAGAGATTTTCTCTTCGGTGAGATAATTGGAGAAATTTGAGCAGAGGTTTTGGAAGAAGTGCCCTGCCATATCGGCAATGGCATCGATGGCAGAGGGTTGAAACTCTTCGAAGCCGGCGTGAAAAAAGATCTCGCCTATGCTACGGGTCAATGCGGCTTTCGAGACCCAAGGGGCCATAAGCGGACCGTCATCTGTCATGACATGGTCTTTAACGTCTGCTTCGAAGAAGGGAGCTGGTTCGTATTTTGTGAACTGGTTTTGATATATCTGCGTCTGGAGCTGCATCTGCTTTACCACGCCAATTTTTGACACGATTTTGCGCGTTTCTTGGATTTGATGCATGTTGTCGGCCATCCTTTTGGATAGCTTGCCTTCTGGTGCCACGAACTTTCCTGACGGGTACAGTCTCAGAAATTCGGCATTCTGTTCAATGACGTGACCTTCTGTGTCGTTCTCCCATCTTAGGCGAGGGTCGAGGTCAGGAATAGCTGCCAGAGGATGGTAGTAATCTGGTAACATACTCTCCTCCTCTGGCTCTAGCCCTTCAGCAAGTGTCGGTCCACCTTGATCCGGATTGGGCTTGCCGTCATCAGCATCGGTCAGCGACTGACCACCAAGGTGATCCTGCTGCATTTGCTGCCATTTCCGCATGCTAGATCTACTTCTCAAGAGCGCTTCTTCATCTGAGTTCAGCTTGTCGCCGCGAAAAAGCCTATGCCGCGCAGCAGCAATCATGGCCCTTTCTTTTTTGGTCTTTTGCTTCCATAGTCGATACTCGTCATCCTCAATCTCCGGTGGAGTACCAACAAACGGCAGGCCAGGAACTTCGGAATCAGGCATCTCACTAGCGGCATCGATGACGCTACCAGCACCCCTTTCAAGCGCCGTAGGAGTGAGCACGCCCGGTGGCGGCGTAGAGTGACCTTGACTTGCCATGTCAGCCTCTGAATCAGCATGGACGCCATTGGACGTTGTCGAATTGATCTGCGACAACGACGGCTTAGTATCAGGATTAGGTGTAGACTCAACAACACTGGACTTCCTCGCTGCATTCGGCGCTTTGGACGTCTTCTTTGCCGGCGCCTTTCTGCCGCGAGACGCCATGATAGGTTGATCATCATCACTATCCTCAGCATTATCGTC
>JAPDRQ010000225.1:0-49550 GCA_030247915.1 Neophaeococcomyces mojaviensis | reverse complement strand
TTTACTAGATTTCTACTTTTATAATTTTATAGTTTTCTATCTTATTAATAGTAATAAACTATAATAGTATAGTAATTCTAAATTCTTTAGTAATCTAAGTATTATAAGATAAATATAAATATATAATATAGATCTACTTTACCTTATATAAAGTAATAGTTTAATCGATATTAAACTTTATAGCTATATTATATATTTAGTATTCCTTATAAATCGCGTATATAAAAATATTAAATTTATATTTTAGAATCTTCTTTAGCTTCTTATACTACGCCTTTTAATTTTTTAGTTTATAAAGGCTAAGGATAATCTTTATATAGTTATTAGTAGCTTTATTAATTAAAATAAGAGTACTTTAAATTTATAAAGCGTTACGATTATTTATAATAAGCCCTTTAATATTAAGATTTATATATTAAAAAAAGATAAACGTTTTATTTTTCTTTACCTAATACTTTATATAATATAAATAGAAAATTAAGTATATATTATAATTAAAGCGTATAGTAGTATATAAAAATAAATACTATAAGCTTTAATATATAATCTACTATCTAATAAAGAAGAATAAGTTTTAAAGCTATCTCTTATTAGGTTTATTATTAATAAGGCGTTAGTAGTATAAATATATCTTTACTTTCTTAATAATATACTTAAATAGAAATTTATTAGCTAGAAATTTTAAGATTTAAATATTATTAATATAGTTCTCGATCTTCTTATTCTTTATTTAAATAAAATAATTAATATTAATACTTTCGACTTTTCTATATTACTATATCTCTTTCTTTATTAATAGATCTAAGAGTAGTTTCTATTAAGTCGTCTTATCGAAACTAAGGTTAGCTTTTATATTCTTATATTTAAATCGATATAATTTAAGAATATTAGCGTCTAGAATAGGTCGATATAATATATAGAACTAATTATAAGTTTTATATTATTTTAGATTACGAATACGGCCTTTCTAAGTAGTAAAAGTAAAAATATTTAGACGATATTCCAATCTAGTATTATTAAAAAGCTTTATTTATAATTTAATAACGATACTAAGTTCTTAAAGGTATTTATAGTATAAACTATAACTCTACTATTTAAGTTTATACTATTTCTTAATTTATTTCGTCTATAAGTTTACTTAATTCGACTTAATACTCTTAATTAATTATAATAAATAAATTAGAATTTTAGTAGAATAACTAGTACTAGTATATTCGATAATCTTCTTTCTTAGCTTTATAATAGTAGGTAGTATACTAGGTAAACTAATCCTACTTTTATCGCCTAATTCTTAGGTTTTCTTATATCGCGCTTACTTATTTCGATTAGTACTCTCTTTAAGGAATACCTTAGATTTATTATTATTAAATAAACTATAAGTTAGACTAACTACTATACGCTTTAGTATTCTATTACTAATACCTTAGTTTTAATTCTAAATTCGAAATACTTACGAGGCTATAATTTAATCTTATAATTAATTTCATTTTTAATTTATTCTAAAGTATTAATAAATTTACTAATACTCTAATTCTTATTATTAATTGTTAAATTAAAGTTAATAAAATTAATTTTAGGGATCTCGTTATCTTTATTATTATAATTAATATTATTATTATTAAAAGAATTATTTAAATCCTTTAGAGTACTAATAATAATAATAAATTTACTACTTTATTTTAGAACTAAAGTTATTAATAATAAGTAACTCGTTCTAGGTATATTCTTATTTAAGAACTTATTAGAAGTAGCCTTATTAAATAAAAATAGCTCTTTAATACGCTCGCTATTAATAATATTAATAGTTATATATAATATTAAGGGCGCTACTTAAATAATTTATTTATTATTATTAATATTAAATTACTTTACGATATAGTTTAAACGAAGAAGAATCGTAATATTATTCTTTATCTTCTTTACGACGGTCGTAATATCTTTAATAGTAATTATTTTAATAGCCGATTATTAATTTAGTTTACTACCTATTAAAGGTTCTAATATACTCGTATTAATATAGCTTTTAAGAGTTAATTAACTACGTTATATTTAAGTCGAGCGAAAACTATCGTTTAATAAGAACGAAATATAATATTAAAAGTTAGTTAAGGTATTAGTCTAGTTAAGAATAGAAATTATACGATTATAAAGGTTCGTTTATATAGCTTAATTAAATATCTTTAATATAATATTCTAAGTATTAATTAGTCTCTAAAGACGCGTCTTTTATCGTATATATTCTCTTTTAACGATCTCCTTATTTAAGTCTTAAATACCTATCGCTATACTAGAATCGTTATTAAGGTATTCTTAAACGCGATAGTAAAACTTATTTAATATTATTACCGCTATAAGAGTCTAGTTAATAATAGTCTAAATCTCTATAGTTCGTACTTAGATATTAGATTAAGATCGAATTGTTATAAGAGCTTATTTAATAGTTTAATATATCTAATTTTCTAATACTAACTAAAGAAAGCTAGCGGTAGTACTCGAGGTACCGCTTAAATTAATTATTCTCTTAATACCGCTCTATAGTACTCGCGAATAACGTAAAAGTTCGTTATATAAGAGATATAAGTAGTAAATAAGGTTTCTATATAGTAGATTAGTTCTATAGTAAGTTAATAAATCGAGATTTTACTAATTTAATCGTAGTCTTACGCGTTTATAAATCGACTATAGTATAAAGTATATTAAAACCTTACTTTTACTTAACTAAGCGACGGATTTATAATCGTTACGATAATAGCTCTCTTCTTTTTACGATTTATAATAAGGCTTTCTTAACGACTATTATAAATTACGATATTACTACTTCTCTATTTTAAGTACTTATAGAATCTTATAATAACGCTCTCTTCTTCTCTTTAGTATATAGTCTACTTAAGGTATTTACTAATAATTTATAGGTAATGAAGGTATAATAACTCGAATCTATAGCCTTACTCGTTAATTTTTTTATAAATCTTTTTAGTTAACGTTAGTATTATTTACTTCTTTTCTTTTTATATTATTAACGTCCTTATTAATAGTATCTATATTAATATTTAAAGGTTTAATATTTTAGTCTTTAACTTCTATTCTTTTAAACGTTTCGAATAGAATTAATACGTTTATCGCGAATATTCTATTAACTAGAGTATTATTTAGTTCCTTAAATAGATATATACCTCTTTTTTTTACTATATCTCTTACTTTATATATTTTAAGCTAGTAAAAAGCTAGTTTAACTACTATTAATTTATTAATATCTCTTTTACGATTATATTAAAGTATAAGTATCTATATCATAATTAACTTAGATTATATTTAATAGCCGTAAGTATTATTAAATCCCTTCTTACTATTTTCTCTTATACGGCGTATATATATAACTACCTTAATTATATCTTCTTCTCTTTTTTTAAGAACGCGTACTTAAGTAGTAAGAAGATCTCTACGAGTTATAATCTTCGTCTAATTTATAGTTTACTAGGTTAGTATACTTAATTCGATAAGTAGAAAAGGCTCGTTACTATATAGTATCTTATATAAGGTTATATTAGTATCTATATATACTATCGTTCTTTCTACTTATATAACGGTATATAAATAGTCTACTAATACCTTCTTTTATTCGTTATTTTTATTATATCGTTTATAAGCGGTTTATAATCTCGTTCTATTATACTATTTATTTAAGAATTAAATACCGAGACGACGACCCTTCGAATTCCGTATTTAATCGTAAATTTTTTTAATTTACTCTTGTTTTTTAGTTCTTTATCTATAATTATCTTCTCTATTATTTTATATTAATAAATAATATTCTTATATATAAATCTTAAGACGAAAGCGTTATTTATAATTACGAGAGCTCTTACTTTTATCTATTTAAATAAATCGTTTCTAGTAACTATAAGGTAGAACTTTTTATAGTACTTTAGTATATATATAATATCGATACTAGTCCGTTACTAGTAGCGATTTATATATATTAGTATTATCTTTTTTATTTATCGCTTAGCCTATCTTATCTAATACTTATAAGAAAAAGCTATAGCGGGATAGTATTACTCCGTAAAAGTATAATTATAATTATAAAATATAATATCTTTATCTAAATACTTAATACGTCCCCGAAAGCGCTACCTTTCCGTACTATATATCTTATCTTTCGTAGGTTAACTAAGCCTTACTCGCTTAGACTAATATCTCGATATATACTTATTTAATAGTGTATTCTTTTAATAATTCGAATACCCTACTATTTTATTACGTAGTTAATCTAGTAGTATAGTAGTACGTTATACTACCGCTATACTAACCTCTATTACTACTATATAAGGAAAAGTTATAGGTGGATAGTATTACTCCGTAGAAGTGTAATTATATCTACGAAAGATAGTATTTTTATTTAAATGCTTAATAATACTTAATATAGGTCTTATAATATCGCGATATATCGTTAAATATCGATTCTTAATAGTATTAATCCGCTAAGCGTTTATAAGTAGATTCTCTTTCTCTATACGCGTAATCGTTATATATAACCTTTATTATCTATTTTTATTCTTCTTAGTCGTCTATTATCCTCTAATATAAAGACTAAGCCCTATTAGATTATTAAAAAAGGTAACCTTTCTATATAGTGTAGTTTAGTACTTTCTTTTTAAACGCGCGGTACTACGATATACTATAACCCTAATTTCTCTTTATATCGTTAGTTAGGAACACTACTATCTTCTTTAATTTCTTAAAATAATACTTCTTTAGAAGACGCTCTTCTACTTAATCTTCTTTTACTTTATTTAGTAACGTAGACGCGAGCTATATATCTATCTAGTCGTTAATATCCTCTTTTATATCTCTTTCTACGATATTTTCAGGTATAAAACGTCGATAAGAGAGCGTATTCGCGACCTAATTCTTTAATCCTAGTATATACCTAATCTCGAAGTTAAATAGTTATGTTTACGTTATTTATTTATTAATTAATATACCTAATAGGTTTATAATTAATTCGTTAATCTAAGCGATTAGAATATTTATATTAGATTTTATATAAAAGTATATACTATATAGTTAAAAACGTAACTTCTTTAATATCTTTAGTAGTCTACGACTCTCTTATTTAATCTAGTTATATTTAAGTATAGTTTTATTTTATAAGTCGCTTTTATAACGAATAAAGTATTGACGCTATTTTTTTTTTTATTAATTTTTATATTAATATAGCGCTCTATTTATACGAACTAAAATTAAAGATTATTATAATCTTATCGATATTATTCGTATAATTAAAAGAGACTAGTACTAGCGATGTAATAAGTTTATTCTTTAATATATTTATAGCCTTATCGTACTTCTATTACTATTAAATATTGTATTCTTTCTAGTTAACGTATATAATAATCCCGCGATTAGAATAAAATTAGTAATTTAAATATAATAATAGATATATAAACTAAGAAAACCTCTTAGGTTAATTAACGACTCTAGTTTCTTTTAATTTATAATCTTCACGACTTTAGCTATATCTAAATATCTTCTTTATTTATTATAGATATATCTTATAACCTTTATACTAAATATATATTATTAAGATTTCTTATTTATTACTATTATATCGATATATTTAATAGTTAATAGTACTTAATTTAGATTAATAAGATATTTTAATATAAATTTTCGTATTCTAAAGAGACGGTATTCTTCTTTTTAACGATAATTATATTTTAATCTATTAACTATTACGTTATCTAAGTAAAGTTATTTAAATTTATCTTTTAATATTGTAATGGTATTAAAGGGTGTATATTTTACGATCGCGTAAAGAGAATGAGGATCATATAGTATACAAGCCGTAAAGTCGCTATTTTTTTATTCTGCCTTACTTACCTGCTTGCGTGTTATTATATCCCTAATAGACGATAACGAGAGGCTATAGGTCCTGCTTGGCTAACCTTCCTTATATTAAATTACGTGCATTTCCGCGCCATATTATAATACGTGGTTATTCTCACGATATCCTTCCCTTCTTATAAGTCGACGTCCCTATCGACACTTAATTAGTAAAATTAATAATAACCGTGGATAATATAAAAGAAACGCTTTTATCCGTTATTAGTATATAGTATACTTAAGGCCGATCCTAATTAGACGCTAAGAAAGCTGCCCTACTGTAAGTACTTTATTCGACTTCGTCCTCTATTTTAATATCGTTAATTAAGAGATCGCTTATCTAAGGGTCGCTATAAACAGCTTACTTATACGTATAATTAGTATTAGAAGGTAGTTAGTTATAACGGATCTTAATATAACGAATATATTCCTTATATAACTCCTCCTCGTTAGCTATAGGGGTACTATCCTTATTTTTATCTCGAGACTCTTATTACTTAATTATTACTCCTTAAATCTTATTAATTAAAGCAGTAGATTTATCTTTACTTAATAGATATAGTCGCTACTCGTAAAGGTCGAGAGGGCGAGAAACGAAGATAGTTATATTAGTAATAGTAATCTAACGAAGGGTTTCTTAATTAACGTCGTTAGCCGAAGCGATTAGTATAGTAGTAGCGAGTATAGGTGGGGTAGGCGGTATAGTAGTATTTAGTATAGTATTCTTTATAGTATCCTTAGCCTTCTTTTTAGTAAAATAGCGAGAAGATCGAGTTAGTACGATTAAAGATTTAGTAGCTCGTTTATATCGGGAGGTAATCGTAGTTTACGCTTATATAGAGCTAGGAGAGTTATTACCGCCGTCGTTATCGCTATTACTATTATTATCGTCGCTTTTATTACTCGGATTAGAGGTCTTAGATTATTTAGTATTACTATCTTTATTATTATTAGATATATATGTAGTAGCTAGATCGAGAGACTTCTATAGTTCCTATAACTTAGATAAGAAGGAAGAGAGATTTCGAGTAGTGACCTTTACTCCGTAACCTTCCTCTATAACCTTCTCGGTATTTACTTTTCGAGCAGCTAAATCAGCCTTTAAAGCCTCAGCATTACCTACTTTATCACCATATAAACCAGCTTAGAATTCTAACTTATTAGTGGACTTGTCTTATATCTCTACTAGACTATAAAATACTCTAATATTACGAGTTATATCCTTACCGGCCTCTAGTCGGCGATAGTATAATTTAGTAAATCTATTATAAGCGGCCGGCTCTTTAAATATACTCTTCTTATAATTAACGGTATCGATAAGAGCTACGAATCCTACTATAGTAGCCTTCTCTTTCTACGTATAGAAATATATACGTCGCTCGTTCTTAGTTATATTAATAAGTAACTTCTTTTTCTTAAATAAGACCGACGGCGTATCTATTTTATATTACTCGACTAGCGAGTCTAAAATTACGCTTAACTTAATAATCAGTATACTAGTAGGGAATAAGTATTAAATAGCGCCGTATTTATTCTTAAGATCTAAGAAAGAGTTTCTACTAAGTATATAATTACGATAAGTATTAAAGAGCTCTTACTAAATTCCTACTTTTATAATCTTATAATTCCCTTCCTTATTAATAGCGATAAACTATAGTAGTATAGTAATTCTAAATCCTTTAGCCGTTTAAATATTATAAGGTAAGTACGAGTATATAATACGAACCTATTCTACCTTATATAGTATAATAATCTAATCTATATCGAGCTTTATAGCTATATTAGATATTTAATATTCCTTATAAATCACGTATATAAGAGCGTTAGGTTTATATTTAAGAACTTTCTTTAGCTCCTTATACTACGTACTTTAGTTTTTTAATTTATAAAAACTAAGGATAATCTTCGTATAGTCGTTAGTAGCTTTATTAGTTAAAGTAAGAGTACCTTAAATTTATAAAGTATCGCGGTTATTTATAATAAGCCTTTTAATATTGAGATCTATATATTAAAAAAAGATTAACGTTTTATCCTCTTTTATTTAGTACTTTATATAGTATAAGTAAGAGATTAGATATATATTACGATTAGAGTATATAGTAGTATATAGAGATAGATACTACGGGCTCTAATATATAATCTATTACTTAGTAGAAAAGAACGAGTTCCGAAGCTATCCTTTATTAGGCTTACTATTAATAAGGCGTTAGTAGTATAGATATATCTTTACTTCCTTAATAATACACTTTAATAAGAATTTATTAGCTAGAAACTTTAGGATCTAAACGTCGTTAATATAGTTCTTAATTTTCTTCTTTTTTATTTAAATAAAATAGTCGATATTAATACTGCCGACCTCTTTTTATTATTATATCTCTTTTTTTATTAGTAGATCCGAGAGTAGCTTTTATTACGTCGCTATATTAAATCCTAAATTAGCTTCTATATCCTTATATTTAAATCGGTATAACCTAAGTATATTAGTATCTAGAACAGGTTAATATAATATATAAAACTAATTATAAGTTTTATAACGCTTTAGATTACGAATACGGCCTTTTTAAGCGATAAGAGCGAAGATATTTAAACGATACTTTAATTAGGAATCGTTAAGAAGCTTTATTTATAGTTTTATAGCGGTACCGAACTCTTAAAGGTATCTATAGTATAAATCGCGATCCTACTATTTGAGTTTATATTATTTCTTAATCTATTTCGTTTATAAGTTTACTTAGTTTAGCTTAATACTCTTAATCGATTATAATAAGCTAATTAAAATATTAGTAGAATAACTAGTATTCGTATATTTAATAATCTTCTTCCTTAGCTTTACGGTAGTAGGTAGAGTAGCTAATAGGCTAACCTCGCTCTTATTACCTAATTCTTAAGTTTCCTTATATTATACGCGCTTACTTCGGTTAATACTTCCTATAGGGGATACCTTAGATTTATTATTATTAAATAAACTATAGGTCGAGCTAACTATAGTATACTTTCGTATTCGGCTATTAATACCTTAGTTTTTAACCTCGAGTTAAAAATACTTATAAGACTACGGCTTAGCCTTACGGCTAGTTTAATTTCTAATTTATTTTAAAGTATTAATAAACTTATTAATACTTTAATCCTTATTATTAATTATCGAATTAAAATTAGTAAAATTAATCTTTAGGACCTCGTCGTTCTTATTCTCGCCCTTATTATTAGTATTATTATTATTAAAAGAATTATTTAGATCTATTAGCGCGCTAGTAATAACGATAAATTTATCGCTTTACCCTAGAACTAAAGTCGTTAATAATAAGTAACTCGTTTTAGGTATATCTTTACTTAAAGGTTTATTAGAATTATCTTCTTTAGAAGATAATAGTTCTTTAATATATTCACTATTAAAGATATTAGTAGTTATATATCTTATAGAGGAAGTCGCTTAAGTAATTTATCTATCGTTATTAATATTAAACTACTTTATAATATAGTTTAAGCGAGAAAGGGTTATAATATTATCCTTTATCTTCTTTACGACGGTCTTAATATCTTTAGTAGTAATTATTTTAATAGCCGATTATCGACCTAGTCCGTTACCTATTAGACGCTCTAATATACTCGTATTAATATAGCTTTTAAGAGTCGGTTAATTACGTTATATTTAAACTAAGCGAAAACTATCGCCTAATAAAGACAAGATACGATATTAGAAGTTAATTAAGGTATTAACCTAGTTAAGAATAAAAATTACGTAATCGCGGAGGTCTATTTATATAGCTTAATTAAATATCTTTAATACAGTATTTTAAGTATTATTTAGTCTCTAAAGGCGCGTCTTTTATTATATATATTCTCTTTTAATAATCTCCTTATCCGAGTCTTAAATACCTATCGCTATATTAGGATTATTATCGAGGTATTCTTAGACGCGGTAATAAAACTTATTTAGTACCGCCGCCGCCGTATAAGTCTAGTTAATAATAGCCTAAATCTCCGTAGTTCGTTCCTAGATATTAGATTGAGATTAAATCGTTATAAGGGCTTATTTAATAGTTTAATATATCTAATTTCTTAGTACTAACTAAAGAGAATTAGCTATAGTGCTTAGAGTACCGCTTAGATCGGCTATTCTCTTAGTAATACTCCGTAGTACTAGTTAATAACGTAAAAGCTCGTTACTTAAGAGATATAAGCGATAGGTAGGGTTTATATATAGTAAATTAGTCCTACGGTAAGTTAGTAAGTTAGGATTTTACTAATATTAACTATAGCTTTACGCGTTTATAAACCGACTATAATATAAAGTATATTAAAAACCTTATTTTTATTTAACTAAGCGGCGGATCTATTTATTATAATAATAGCTTCCTTTCTTCCTATAATCTATATTAAGGCTTCTTAACGATTACTATAGATTATAATATTACTACTTCTTTGTCTTAAGTACTTATAGGATTTTATAAGGACGCCCTTTTCTTCTCTTTAGTATACGATCTATTCGAGGTATTTATTAATAATCTATAGGTAACGGAGGTATAATAACTCGAATTTATAGCCTTCCTTATTAATTTTCTCGTAAGGTTTCCTAGTTAACGTTAGTATTACTTAATTTTTCTCTTTCTATACTATCTACGCCCTTATCGATATCGTTTATATTAATACTTAGAGACTTAGTATCCTAATACTTAATTTCTATTCTCTCTTACGTTTCGAATAGAACTAATATATTTACTATAAATATTCTCCTAACTAGGGTATTATTTAATTCCTTAAGTAGGTATATACCTTATTCTTCTACTACGTCTTTAACTTGATATAGTCTAAGCTAATAAAAGGTTAACTTAATCGTCGTTAATTTATCGATATCTCTTTTATAATTATATTAAAGTATAAGTGTTCCTATCTTAATTAATTTTAGCTATATTTAATAATAGTAGGTATTATTAAACCCCTCTTTACCTTTCTCCCTTATATAGCGTATATATAGAACCGTCTCTTTTATATCCTTCTCTCTTTATTTAAGGACACGCGCTCGTATAGCGAGAAGATCCTTATAAGTTATGACCTTTTTCCAGTTTATAGCCTACTAGGTAGGTATACTTAGTTCGATAAATAGAAGAGGCTTATTACCGTATAATATCTTATACGGGGTTATACTAGTACCTATATATATAGTGGTCCTATCTACCTATATAACGGTATATAAGTGGTCTACTTAATACCTCTCTCTACTTATTATCTTTACTATCCCGTTTATAAACGACTTATAACTACGTTTAATTATACTATTTATCTAAGGATTATATATCGAGATAACGATTTATTAAATTCTATATTTAGTTATAAAATCCTTTAACTTATTTTTATTTTCCGGTTCTTTATTTATAATTATCTTCTCTATCGTTCCGTACCGATAGATAACGTTCTTATATATAAACTTTAAGATAGAAGTACTATTTACGATTACTAAAGCCCTCGCTTCTATTTATTCGAATAAGTCGTCTTTAGTAATAATAAGATAAATCTTTTCGCGGTATTTTAGTATATAAACGATATCGATACTAATTCGTTACTAGTAACGATTCGTATAGGTTAAGATTATTTCTTTTATTTATTACCTAGCCTACCTCTTCTAATATTTTATATAGGTTTTATAATACCGCGATATATCGTTAAATATTAATTCCTAATAATATTGATCCTTTAAGCGTTTATAGGTAAATTCCCTTCCTCTATACGTATAGTTATTATATATTACCTCTATTAACTATTTTCGTTCTTTTTAATCGTTAATTACCCTTTAATATAAAGGCTATACTCTATTAGATTATTAAAAGAAATAACCTTCCCGTACTATATAGTTTAATACTTTCTTTCGAAACGCGTAGTACTATAATATACTATAATCCTATTCTTTCTTTATATCGTTAGTAAGGAATACTACTATTTTCTCTAATTCCTCTAAATAGTACGTTTTTAGGATATATCCTTCTTCCTAGTTACTTTTAACCTCTTCTAGGGATATAGGCGCGAGCTATATATCTACCTAATCGTTAATATCTTCCTTCTTATTTCTTTCCGTAAGGTCCTTCGGTGTAGGGTATTAATAAGAGAGTACGTCCGCAGCCTAATTTTTCGATTTTGGTATATACTTAATTTCGAAATTAAATAGTCGTATTTATACTATTCACTTATTAATTAATATACCTAATAGATCTACGGTCGAGCCGTTTATTTAAACTACTAAAGTATCTATATCTAATTCTATATAGAAATATATACTATACAGCTAAAACCGTAGCTTCTTTAATACCTTTAATAGCCCACGGCTCTCTCGTTTAACTTAGTTATATTTAGACTCGGCTTTATTTTATAAACCGCTTTTATAACGAATAAGGTATCGACGCTACTTCCTACCCTCTATTACTTCTTATATTAATACGGCGCTCTATCTATACGAACTGGAATTAAAGACTAATATAATCTTACCTGTATTCTCTCTATAGCTAAGCGAAACGAGCGTTAGTAATATAATAAGTTCATCCTTTAATACGTTTATAGCCTCCTCGTACTTTATTTATTAATTAAAGATCGCGTTCTTCCTAATTAACGTATATAAAGGTCTTATAGTTAGGGTAAAATTAGTGATCTAGATACGGTAATAGATATATAAACTAAGAAAACTTCTTAAATCGATCGGCGATTTCGGCCTTTATTAGTTTATAACCTTTACGATCTTAGCCGCGTCTAGGTATCTTCCCTATTTATTATAGATATACCCTACTACCTTTACGCTTACTATATACTATTAAGACTTCTCGCTCGCTATAGTTACGTCGGTATACTTAATAACTAATAGTACTCGATTTAGGTTAATAAGGTGTTTTAATATAAATTTCCGTATTCCGGGAAGGCGAGACTTCTCTTTTTACTGATAATCGTCCTTCGGTTCGTTTACTACTACGTTATTTAAGTAGGGCCGTCCGGGTTTTCTTTTTAATATTCTTAACTTAGTACGAACGAACTACGCTATCGAATTAGTAATACTTTACGATAACGTCGTTTACTATAGTAACCTAATACTTATTATAAATACTATTAAATCTCGACTCTCTTTAACTAGCGAAATTTAGTTATATCTCGAGAACTAATTTACTAAACTAGATACTTATATACCGGCTACGTATTTTAAAAACTTATTTATAGATAATAATAGGGTCGCGTCTCGAATCGTTATACGGTTAATATTTATAACTATATTTACGACGCGGTAATCGCTATTCTTTTTTTTAACTATAAACTATAAATTATAATAAGGTTCTTTATATTATTTATATACGTCGGCTTAGAATCGTTCCTAGATTTTCTAATCGATCTTCGCCCTTATAGCTTTAGAAATAGAGAAGCTCTTTACTTACTATACTATATATAGGATAGTTCGAATCTTTTAAGGTAGGATATAATCTTCCTTTACTTAATCTATCTCCTTAAATATCTATATTAACGTAGCTTCTTTATTAAACAGGACCTTATATAATAAAGCTATCTCTTTTTAGTGTATCTCTTTCTTTATAATAAGTAAACTCAGCCTTTTAGGTATTAGTCGCTATCCTTTAGGAAATATTATCGTTCTTAACGTAATAAATTTATAATATAAATTGATCGCTTTACGATTCCTATTAATAACCAGCCTTATAGCGGCCTATATTCGCTTATATTAATCAGCTCGTCCTATTAATACTTAATTATCTTTAACGTTTAAGTTTATAGGATTTACTTTATTAATTTTTCTTTTATATATACCGTAAACTATATACTCCTACGCCCTTTAACGATATATATTTTTACTCTTTAAGATTATATCTTAAAATAGGATCTTATTATCCCTTCGTAAGATACGAACGATATTAATCTTAGTATACTTACTAGCCGATATAAATTAATACGCGTTCCAGCTTAATAAACTTTCCTTCCTAAAAAGGGAGGCGGCTACTATTTTTAACCCTAAATTAAAAACCTCTATAAGACGGCGGCCCAGCCTTATATACTTTTCTTAAAATTACTATTCTATAAATAGTACTGCTTCCTTAGCTACTAAATTTATTAACTATATACTACTATTTACCTTATTATTAATCGTGGATTTAGGTTTTTCTAATCCGCTATTTAGTTTAAATAATACTATAACGGGTTAGATTCTTAAACCTCGACGTAGTCTTCTAATTCTAGGTTATAAAACCTTATTATCGCGCTAGTTACTGTTTTCTAGGTTACTAATTATATTATTTTATAAAAGGAACGTTCGAGTAGGAGGTCGTACTTTATATTTATTTATTCTATTACGTATACGGACGTAAAGCTTTTTATATTACTAATCCGAATAGGGTAGCGAATACACGTAAGTATTAGCCGTACGTCGCCGCTAACGCTAATAATATTCTGCTTTCCTATCGCGTAATATCGTAGACCGAGTTTATTCGCCTTACTTTAGTTAATAATTAATATCGTGGCTCTATTATTTAATATAGCTTAATAATTAATACTTACTACGTTTATATTAAAGATAATATATTTTAGACGTATTAATTCCTTATTTTCCTTATCTAATTTATTATTATCTATTAATCGCGCTGAGTCTAATACGTTTATCTTAATAATACTAATAGCTATAGATACGTTCTTAGTTCGTAAGGCTAGTAAGGGAGTAGAAACTAAATCGATATAGTTACTCGCTTTATTAATAGTCTATCGCTTCTTTATAAATATAATATTTCGTACTTCTCGAATACTAAGGGTCGTCTCTATCGTTAATTCGGGGTATATATTTATTTAGAGTAGGTCCTTCGCTAGCTTTTTTATACCGTTCTGTTTGGATACGATTTATATAAACTTCTACGAAACCCCGGGTTATATAATACGAACTCGCTTTATCGGTAGTAGGGTAAGAAATAGATTCTTATTTATCTATATATCCGTATCGCTCTAAACTACTTCTTATAATTTTAGCGTTAGGTTACTACCGACCTATATATACGCTCCCTTTCGAATATCTTTTATAGTAGGTAGCGACCGCTACTTTTCGATATAAGAGTTAAGAATACGGTTCCTTCGATCCTTTAGAAACCTTCCCTTATTCGTATATACTAAAATGATATTATATAAAGCCGTTTCGTCCTTAGATCCTTTTTCGATATTAGTATTTTTCGTAAGCTATAATAAAGTAAAGGCTATAGCCGCGTTAGCTATCGTACCCTATATTAACCTAAATTTTAGCGTTATCTACTATATAGTTCTTTTAACGATACTCTCTCTAAATCCTTTTATATTATTAAAAAAGATTAATAAATTATTTAATCCTAACGGACTAAGGTAGATCCTTTTATTTACGTTAAGATAAATTAATTCTTAGGATAGTAGCTTCTATCGGGACGAGTATTAGCTTATAATATAACCCGCGTTCTTATAGAACTCGTATAACCCTTTTTATCTTAGGTAAGTAAACCTATTCTCGAATACCGTCTTATTAGAATATTTTTATAAAAGAGGGTAAGTACGTTTACTATAATATATCGATAAATTATTTTATAATAGCGTTAAGTTAAAACCTACGGTAGGTATATATAGACTTATAGATATTAAGGCTATATATATCTTCTTAAATCTTATCTAAGCTAACTTTATCTCGGATAGTATCTTAGTTAGATTATCTACCTCTTTTCCTAGTTCCTTATATAATACTGGAGTAGAAATAGTAAATACGCCCCCTATAAAAGTAGGTAGAGCCCTATTTAAAGTATTAATCTTTATACTAATCTTTAGATTTAAGATAGTTATCTTTATAAGATCTTAAACGCCTTTTAATCTATTTAGCCTCTTAAGCTCTCTATAAATCCGAATCTTTTTTTTTATTTTTTTAATTATCTTCCTAAATCACTTCTTAGGCGATCCTTTAGTTACCCCTTCTTAGAGAAGATTATTAACCTCCGCCGCCTTTTATTAATATAACTTAAGAAGACCTTTTATAAATAAACATATCTTCTAAAGGTAGGTTAATTCTCTATATTCTTTAAGAGTAGCTACTATTATCTTAAATATACGAATATAGCTAAATATATTCTCTCTATTACTATATAAGTACGAGTAAAGAGCTTTAAGAAACTTAAGCGTTATCCGCTTTTAGTTATCGTCTTATCTATTAAACTTATAAAGGAATATTAACTTTAGCGCCTTCTAATCGTTAGTTATATACTCCGATAAAGTACGAATCTAGTTTAAGAGATTAGGGCTATAATATATACTTATATAATATAAACGATCGCCTTTCGGAATACCTTCGTTCTTAAAGCTTATTTCTAAATATTATAGAAAGCGAGTTATATTATAATTATTAAAGAAGGAAGAGCTAGCTATAAAGGGCTAAGATATAAAACGAGGTATCTTAAACGATAATAGTTCTAAGGATATGTCCTATATAGAGATTAAGGTATCTAATATATTAATAACTAATTCTAACTATGATTCTGACTATAATTCTAAGACTTCTCGACCGTTTTCTTTCCTTTAATATATAAGTTCCTATATATAATACTATAATATTAACTATTTATAAATAATAATAGTCTCTAAGAGCGAGAGCTAAGCCGTTTATATAAGTAGATATCGCCGCGCTAAGTTTCCTATTATCCTTAACTAAGGCTTATATATAATCTTAGTACGTTCGTTACTTAGTCCCTACTATAGAAATAATTCTCCGTTTTTTCGACCTAGTCTTAACTCGTTTATTTACTCTAGAGACGTCGTTCGAGACTGTTCCTACTCTACGGATCCTAAGGACCCGCCTTCCGACGCCCCAGCGCCCTTTTTAGGTCCACTCATCCTTGAGATCTCTCCTTACTTAGGAGGTAGCTTTCTGGAAAGGCTCTAGCCCAACGTCGACGTGGGTATATCGTTGATACCCCTTTTTTGAACCCGTTGCTCTGTAATAATGATTTTCCTAATTAAAGGCCTCCCCACGAGTTAGAGAGGTCGTTTATCGCTCTACTATTAGCCCTAAGACCCACGAGACTATATATACTAATATTCCTCTTCTTCTATTATACGACGCGGGCAGTAGTAACTAATTCTAGATAGAGGCACCATTATAATAGTATTAAAGGGTGTATATTTCACAATTACGTAAAGAGGAAGAGGATCACATAGTATACAAGCCGTGAAGTCGTTATTCTTTTATTCTGCCTTACTTACCTACTTACGTACTATTATATCCCTAATAGACGACAGCGAGAGGCTATAAGTCCTGCTCGGCTAACCTTCCTTATATTAAATTACGTGTATTTCCGCGCTATATTATAATACGTAGTTATTCCTATAATAATATCCTTAGATCGACGTATATAAACTATATTATTAAATTAGTAATATTTTATAGTAACGTTATCTATTATAGTAATCTTATATTTATTATAAATACTATTAAATCTTAATACTCCTTAACTAATAGGATCTAGTTATATTTTAAGAACTAATCTATTAAACTAGATACTTATATACCGACTATATATTTTAAAAACTTATTTACTAATAGTAATAGAGTTATATCTTAAATCGTTATACGATTAATATTTATAGTCGTATTTATAATATAGTAATTATTATTCTTCTTTTTAACTATAAATTACGAATTATAATACGACCCGTTATATCGTTTATATATATTAATCTAAAATCGTTCTTAGATTTTCTAATTAACCTTAGTCCTTATCGCCTTTAAGATTAGAAAAGTCTTTATTTACTACGCTATATACGAAATAATTCTAATCTTCTAAAGTAGAATATAGTTCTTCTTTACTCGACTTATTTTCTTAAACGTTTAAGCTAACGTAGCTTCGCGGTTAAATAATACCTCGCGTAAAAGGATAAGCTCTTTTAGACGTATCTCTTCTTTTACTATAAGCGACCTTAATCTTTTAAGCGTTAGCCGCTATCCCTTAGGAAACGTTATTATCCTTAGCGTAATAAATTTATAATATAGATTAGCTGACTTATAATTCTTATTTATAATTAGTCTTATAACGACCTACGCTCGCTTATACTAGTTAACTTAATCTATTAATACTTTACTATTCTTAGTATCTAAGTCTATAGAATTTACCTTATTAGCCTTTCTCTTATATATATTATAAATCGTATATTCCTACGCTCTTTAACGACGTATATTCTTACTCTTTAAAGTTAATTCCCAAAGTAGAATCTTATTACTTCTTCGCGAAACGCGAACTACGCTAATCTTAGTATATTTATTAATCGGTATAAACTAATATATAGTTTAGCTTCGTAAACTTATTATTCTAAAAAGAGAGGTAGTTACGATTTTTAATTCCGAGTTAAAAACTTCTATAAGGCTACCGCTTAGTCTTATACGTCTTTCCTAAAATTACTACTTTATAAATAGTACTACTTCTCTAGTCAGTAAATCTACTAACTTTATACTACTATTTACTTTACTATTAATCGCGGATCTAGGCCTTTTTTATTTATTATTTAGTTTAAACGATATTACGACGAGTTAGACTCTCGAACTTCGATATACTCTCTTAATTCTAGGTTATTAAACCTTATTACAGCGCCGGTTACTATCCTTTAAGTTATTAGTTATATTATTTTATAAAAGGGACGTTTAAGTAGAAGATTATACTTTAGATTCGTTTAATCTATTACGTATATAAATATAAAACCTTTTATATTATTAATTTTAATAGAATAGCGAATACGAGCTAATATTAGCTATATATCGTTTATTAATATCGATAATATTTTACTTTTTTATTATATAATATTATAGATCGAGCTTATTCGTTTTATTTTAACTAATAATTAATGTCGTAGCTTTAGTGTTTAATACAACTTAATAATTAACGCTTACTATATCTATATTAAAGATAATATATCCTAGACGCGTTAGCTCTTTATTATTCTTATTTAATTTATTATTAGCTATTAATTATTTTAACTTTAGTACGTTTATTTAGTAATATTGATAGATATAAGTATATTCTTAGTCTATAAGGCTAGTAAGAGAGTAGGAACTAAGTTAATTTAGTTATTTACTTTATTAATTATTTATCGCTTCTTTATAAATACGATATTTCGTACTTCTTAAATACTAAGGGCTATCTTTACTATTAAATCGAGGTATATATTCGTTTAAAGTAGGTTCTTTATTAGTTTTCTTATACTGTTTTACCTAGATACGACCTTTACGAGCTTCTATAGGGCTTTTGGTTATATAATACGAACTCGCTTCGTTAGTAGCGGAGCGAGAGGTAGATTCTTATTTATCTTTATATTTATATCGCTTAAAACCGTTTCTTATAATTCTAGCGTTAAACTACTATCGACGTATATTAAAAATAGAAACCCTAAAAGGGCTAGTTTAGCCTAGGGTGGACTAGTTAATTTACTAGTATAACTAATTAGTCTATAAGTAGGTCTAGTTAGTCTAGTACTTTCCTTCTACCTAACTAATCTCTCTATTTCGTACCCCTTTTAGGGGCTAGCTATTCGTTATCCCTATTATAGGTATATATATATATAGAAACTCTTAGCGCGTATATAGAATAATAATAAGTTATTTAATTACTATCTACCTATCGCTACCTACTAATCTTAATAACTTATACGTATACTTCCTTTTAAATACCCTTTATAGTAGGTAGCGATCGCTACTTTTTATATAAGAGTTAGGAATACGATCCCTTTAGTTCTTTTAAACCCTTTCTTTATTCTTATATATTAAAAAGATACTATATAAAGATATTTTATTCTTAAATTCTTCTTCGATATTAGTATTCTTCGTAAGCTATAATAAAGTAAAGACTATAGTCGCGATAGTCGTTATACTTTATATTAATTTATATTTCGGCGCTATTTACTATAAAATTCTTTTAAAGATACTCTCTTTAAATTCTTCTACGTTATTAAAGAAGATTAACGAATTATTTAATTTTAGTAGGCTAAAATAGATTCTTTCTTTTATATTAAGATAAATTAGTTCTTAAGATAGTAAATTTTATTATAATAAATATTAACTTACGCTATAATTAACGTTCTTATAAAACCTATATAATCCTTTTTATCTTAAATAAGTAAACCTATTCTTAAAGGCTATCTTATTAAGGTATATTTATAAAAGAGGATATATATATTAGTTATATTATATTAATAAACTATTTCGTAATAGTATTAAATTAAATTCTACTATAATTATATATAAATCCGTAGATACTAAAGTAATATATATCTTTTAGAGTCTTAGTTAAGCTAGCTTTAGCTTAAATAATATCTTAACTAAATTATTTACGTCCCTTTTTCATTTTTTTTATAATATAGAAGTAGTAATAGTGGTAAATATATCTTTTATAAAGACGAAGAGAGCCTTATTTAAAGTATTAACCTTTATACCGATTACTAAACTTAAGATAACTATTTTTTAAGATCTTAAATACCTTTTAAGTCGTTTAGCCTCTCGAGTTCTTTATAAATTCGAACCTTCTTTTTTATCTTTTTAACTATCTTTTTAAACCGCTTCTTAAGTATTCTTTTAGCCGCTTCTTCTTAAAGAAGACTACTAATCTTTATAGCCTTTTATTAGTATAACTTAAGAAAACCCTTTTCGAATAAGCGTATCTTTTAAAAATAAATAAGTTTATTATCTTTAAGAGTAGTTATTATTATCTTAAATATATAAATATAACTAAATATATTTTCTCTCTACTATATAAGTATAAGTAAGGAGTTTTAAGAAATTTAAATATTATTCGCTTCTAATTATTATTTTACTCTTTAAAATTACGAAGAAGTATTAGCTTTAACTTCTTCTAATTATTAATTACGTATTTTAATAAAGTATAAACCTAGTTTAAGAGCTTAGAGCTATAGTATATATTATATAATAGAAACGATCGCTTTTCGAAATACTTTTATTCTTAATACTTATTTCTAAGTAATATAAAAAGCGAGTTATATTATAATTATTAGAGAACGAAGAGCTAGCTATAAAAAGCTAAAGTATAAAACGAAGTATTCAAAATAATAATAGTATAATAAGCGCGTTTTATATAAAGATTAAAATTAAAGCTTTTAATATTTTAATAAATAGTTCTAGAACTAATTATAATAATTAATATTATACTAACTATAATTTTAGCTATAATATTAATTATAATTATAAGACTAAGGCTTTACTATTACTTTCTTTTCTTTAATATACGAGTTCTTAATATAATACTATAATATTAATTATTCGTAAATAATAATAGCCTTTAAAAGCGAGAGTAAGGCCGTTTATATAAGTAGATACTACCGTTCTAGGTTCTTTACTATTCTTAACTAAGGTTCGTTTATAATTATAGTACGTCCTTTACTTAGTTCTTAGTATAGAAGTAATCCTTCTTTTCTTCGACCTAGCCTAGATCTATTCGTAAGCTCTAGAGACATCATTCTAGGCTCTCTCGCTTTACAAGCCTTAGAAACTTACCTTTTGACGCTCTAGCGCCTCTTTCGGACCTACTTATTCCTAAGTCTCTAACCAAAATAGGTAATCGTCGCTATATTAGTATTCGAGAATCCTTCTTTCTCTAAGTAGCTAGATCCGCTAGTACTCGAGACTTATTTTTCTAATCTCTCTATACCTACCTAGAAAGCGGCTCTCTAGAAGAACTCTAATCTAATATTAACGTAAATATATCGTTAGTACCCCCCTTTTTTTTCTCAATCCGTTATTTTATAATGTAGTTTTTTTTTAGATTAAACGCGTCTCTCTAAGCTAAAAAGGTAGTTTACTATTCTACTATTAACTCTTAAGACTATATATACTAATATTCCTTCTCTTTTATTATACGACGTAAGTAGTAGTAACTTTTTTAGATAGAGGCACTATTATAGTAAAGATTAAGAGTATATATTTTATAGTTCGATAAGAAAGAAGAAGGTTAGAGAATATATAGGTCGTAAAGTTACTATTATAATTATCTATTTTACCTTATTCTTATTATACGATATCTCTAATAGATAATAGCGAGGCTATAGATTAGGCTCGACTAACCTTTCTTTATATATATTACGTGTATCTTTCTACCCTATATTATAATACGCGGTTATTTCTACGATAATATACGTACGAAGCTATAAAAGTCGTAGTTATAGATAATAAAATATAAATATAATTATATTAAGGATTATATTTAACGGGTGTAAGTTATAACTTATATATTATTATAATCTCGCTTTATATAATGCTAAACTAGACTAGAACTAAGTGTTTAGTCTATTAGAGTATTAGGTATAGTAAATAGTACTAAGATACTTAGAATTCAAAAGGTAGAGGTAAGAATATAACTTAGATTAACTACGGAAGAAGAGACTATCTAAGGAAAGACTAGAACTAAATCAGTATATATTTATGTTAGAAGGTAGCGGTAGGTAGATACTCAGTAAATGACTTATTATTATTATATATACGCGCCGATAGTCCCTATATATATATGTACCTATAACAGAAATGAAGGAATGGCTGGCCCCTATAGGGGTACGAACTAAAGAGGTTGGTTAAGTGGTAGGAAAGCCACTAAAGCAACTGGTTCCACAGGTGGACCAACTAGTCCACCCTGGGTTGGACTTACCCCTACCGGGGTTGCTATTCTGAACAATAATAATAGGACCTATATTTATAACTCGACTTAATAGCTTTACTACGATAATAATCTTAACGAAGAAATAATTAGTAAAGAAGTTTTAATTTTAAAGTCGTTATAGTAGTCTTTGGAGCTCTTAAACACCTCCCCGTTAGCCAACTTAGTATACTTTACTTCCTCGAGCTATAGACGCATTCTAAGCTATTACTATCGATATTCCTCGAGCTACGTAGCGAAAAGGGTTAATCGCTCGCGGCTAAGTCGAAAACTTACGTTAGGCGATACTATAGCGATAGCTAGATCAATCCTAACGAGTTCTACAATTCTATAAGCGATACAAGGTAAGGTAACACCTAGAAAAGCAAGATCGATAGCTAGCTTATCTACATTTAAGAGGCGGTAGACAAGAGCTCGGCCTAGAAAGGCGAGAACCGCAGTTACTAAAACCACTAACACTACGTTGTTTGCTATACATACACAAATTGCGATAACTTTCGGCTTTAAACCTTTGTTATCCTATTGGTTGTTGTAATCAAAATTCGAAGCGACTATACGTTTTAATGGCAAATACAACTTTGGTGGTACGAAGGAATCCGAGGTCGGCCACAATTTCAGACGTGATGGGTGCAAGGTGCAAGCGCATAGGTGCAGTCCACAGACAATGCCGGAATTTTGCATGTGTTTGCATAGTCCCTAGATGCCATTCGAATATGCCGAACCTCCTGCTTTCTTATCGAAATCGGCACATTCCTTGAGTCCACACACTCCAAAGATGTCTCTGATGCCACCCGAACCACCTGGGACCGGTTCTTTGATTCCTGTCTCTTTCAACTCCTTCATAGCTCTCTTAGTGGCATTGAATACTTCGGTCAGTGACAAGATAGGCCATATCATGACTTTGAATCCCAGCGCTTTCGCTTCAGCTGCGCTTATGGTTGGAGTGACACCCCCAGCTACAACATTAATCAAACATGGCGTAGGTGCCATAATCCGACAAATCTCCTCTCCCTGCTCTCGAGTAAAGAATCCCTCAAGAAATGCAACATCCGCACCTTCGGCTATGGCAGCCTTCAGGCGCTTCACAGCTTCTTCGAACCCAAGTGATTGCAGGGCATCCGTCCTAGCAATCAAGACAATGTCACGCCCCGACTCTTTCCGCGCCATCACCGAGGAACGGATTCGGGAAAGAAATTCATCTTGGGAAACCAGCTGCTTATTTTGAAGATGCCCGCATCGTTTGTTGAGTGTCTGGTCCTCTAGGTGTAGTGCTGCCACGTTGGAGTCGATGTATTTCCGCACTGTACGAGCGACGGAAAGAGGCCCGCCAAATCCAACATCTGCGTCTGCAATCAAAGGAACGGACGGGTCGAGTGATGCAATCATGTCGGCATTTGCGTGCATTTCTGTCAACGAGATCAGCCCAAGGTCAGGTGCACCCAGACGAGACGCGGAAGTGCCGGCGCCGGTCATGTAGAGGCAGTCGAAGCCCTGATCGAGAGCAATCCTCGCAGTAAGCCCGTCATAGACTCCGGGACAGACAAGGATCTTGTCTGGGTCTTCCAACATTTCTCGCAAGATTGAAGCGGCTGGCCGCCGCTGGGGGGACCCGTCCTGACCTTGACTCCCCATGATGCTCAGAACAGATAATGTGTTGGGATTTTACTGTATCGTTTTAAACAGTTTATGGTGTTTTAAATTTTGATAGGCATGGCAACGCTTATACATGACGACGCCTGCGCAGGAAGTATAGCCGATGGGGCTCGTGTTCGAAATTGAGGTCCAGGTGTGGGGTTTCGGCCGCTCTCGCTTCTGACCGTACCCCACAAAGCCTAGTGACCTCGATTCTGACCGGGTCAACCATATCTGATGCAGGAAACACTGACTCGATATCTTTATATTCTCTTTGTCTTGACACTTGACCTCTTCATCTATCCATAAACGTCTATCTTGCATATCTTTCCAACTGATAGGTGAATAGAGCCACCAAAAGGGAAGTAAAGAAAGAGTTACCAAGGCCATGGACTCATCCAAAATGAATCATAGCCAGGTCATTATCGTTGGAGCGGGACCAGTCGGTCTGGTTGCCGCAATTAACCTTGCTCGACTTGGAGTGAGTACGACGGTACTAGAACGAGGCAATGGCATCGACCAATCGCCTCGGGCAACGTCTTACCAACCATGTGTTATGGCAGAGATGCAGGAATGTGGTATCCTCGACGACGTTAAGAAAAAATCTATGGTCAACAATGTCTTGTCCTACTGGACGGGGCGAGGGCCTGAGAAAAAGCGCGTCGCGTATGTCGAAAAACTTGAGGGTGGTGAGATTTTCCCATCTGGTGTCAACTGCGGCCAGCCAGTTCTAGCGCAAACAGTTCTCGACCATCTCTTGAATCGATACGCCGAATATACTCAGATCAAGTGGAACCAAACGGTGGAGGAGATAGATCAGACCTCCTCGACTGTCACAGTCACCTGCCGAAACCGGGAAACCGACGAAGTCACAACGTACACTGCTGGTTGGTTGGTCGGAGCTGATGGTGCCGGCAGCACCGTGCGCAAGCTCCTCAATATCGAATTCGCGGGCTTCTCTTGGCCCAAAGAGGACTTCTGCGCCTCCAATATTCGATATCCGTTCACCAAGTACGGCTTCACCACCGCCAACTTTATCCTTGATCCAGTCCATTGGGGAATTGTCACTGTGATTGACAACACAGGGCTGTGGCGCTGCGCTTTTGGCGTGAAGCCGGGCATGACTAATGATGAGATTCGCGCCGAGCTCGATGAACATTATAAGCACATTTTGCCCGGATGGCCAAATGAAAAGTATGAATTGGTTCAGCTCAATCGATATAAGCCCCATCAAAGATGTGCGGCCACATTCAGAAAAGGTCGCTGCTTTCTTGCTGGGGATGCGGCTCATGTTAGTAAGTCTCTCTTCTGGGTAATTAACGACTAATAGACTGTCAGAGTAACAACCCGATCGGAGGACTTGGACTAACGACAGGTCTGTTGGATGGTGAGTTATCCACTGATTTTAAGCTTGATGAATAGGGAGAGAACCACTTACTAACAGATTTAGCCGGTCCCTTGGGACGAGCTCTGGGAGCCGTAGTTACTGGAAAAGCACCAGAATCAATATTAGATACTTGGGCAGAGCTAAGACGAAACAAATGGCTAACGTATACTAACGAGTTTTCAATTGAAAACAAAAGAATGGTGCAGAGAGGTGGCTACAGTGACGATCCAGCTGGAATCTGGAAATTGGACGAGGTGTCAGCTGCCCACGGAATGGACGAGTGGATCAAGAATGCGACTCCGGAGAAGAAAGAAGCTGACGAGGCAATGTTCAAGTCGTTGGAAGACAAAACAGCACAACTTACGAACCGAATGAAGCAGTGGGAGATTGCCATGGATCCGCTGTGGATGGCGAATTACGAGGATCCCCAGGTTCTCAAGGCGCGTATGGCACTCCGTCCTGCAGCTTTGCAATCGCCTCCAACAGCAATGCTGTAGGTTCAGATGAGATAAATTGTTATATATTTCTGTGTTAATTTTCTGGGTGGTTGGGCTGGTTAGAGTCCGTCGGAACCTCAGCGCAGAACATGAGTGCAGGAGAGTTTTGGAAACCTCCCTCCAACCTACTAAGGAGTGATGATGTGATAGGTCAGCTCCCGGATTGTGTGTACAAAAAACGTTGACTAAACGAGACAAAACGCCGTAGCAGATTCGTATTCATTGCGTCGGCTCTTTCAGCGCTTGGTTGTCCCAATAGAGCGTCCTTAAAGAGTTTCACTAGAGGAATGTTGGAACCGGAGCTGCAGCTTAGTTGTTGCTTGAAATTATATACTTCTTCGAGCTATGTTGTTTGGCTACGATAGTCGGTAAATCGTCTTGCTGGAGACATTGACCCGACAAAAACTGTATAGCCTTCCTTTGCGTGTATGATTGGTCATAGCATAACGCAAGAGATGGAATGCCTCCGCACTGACAACGATTGAAGCTTCCGACAGTGCAGGAGTCATAGTTCACAAGTCAACCTACGACATGTTTGGTAAACACTGGAACGATGCTATCATTCATTCTAGGATACCAAATTTTCCGAGATCGTGTGGGGTAATGTGCTGTCAAACAAATGTTTCGTGAGGCGTAGCAGTCGAGCGTTGACGAGCGGGAGAGATCGAAGTAAGTTCCTTGATCGATTATTTTTTATTACAGCTACATAAAAGCTATATAAGGCTACCCTATGGCCGTTTCAAACACCGCATACAGTTAATTAGTATTTATGGATAGCGGTATAGTTTGGTTAATGTCGCTAATAACGGTATAAAGAAAGATATTGGGTTTAATCATGTTTTCTTTTGGTCGTTTACTATGTTACCGAGTATTGAACATACATTACGCTTTTTAGAGTGGATTAACGCCGAAAAGACGTTGGGCTGTAGTTGTCCCAGTGGTCACCCAAAGGCACTTTATGAACGAAATGTTTCCACTTCGGAACAAGCTCCACGGAGAGGATCTGATGTACAGCAAAATGTATCGACTCTTTAAATGTGGGGTGCCAGAAACTTGAGTGACACTTAATATATGGAAGTCGAGCCCTATATCTCGATAAACAGGGCAAGAAGAACAGATCTGACCTAGAAATAGATATCACTACTGCGAAGCTACCTTTGAAGAACCTGAGGGCAAAAAAATATCACCGAGAACGTGATGGTAAACAACTCGAACAACCCAAATCCTCGGTTTAAGTTTGTCCTTGAGCGACTCGTCACCCATTTGCACGATTTCGCGCGTGAGACTCGCCTAAGCACGAAAGAATGGATGGCCGGACTCCAATTTCTGGCGGCTACCGGCCAGATAATCACCGAAGTGCGACAGGTATGTGACTGTGTAACGTGACGTATATAGTTTCCGTGGTCTGTAGTTTCCGCGGACTCCACAGCCACCCACATCCAATTATTGAATCCTTGCCTGCACCAACCACAACGCATGAATATGCCTAAAGTCAATGAATCTGTAATGGCTGAGGCCGTCCAGGCCTTCCATGCTGGTCAATATACCAGTATTGGTAAATGCGCGGTGGTATATAGCCTTACCGAGTCGACCTTTCGAGATCGACTGAATGGTGTCCAACTATACTCCATCGCTCATGAAAACCAGCAGTTACTATCTAATACGCAGGAGGACTGGCTCGTGCAATGAATAGTAGAATTAGAACAGTAAGGTAATGCCTCTACGAGTGTAATAGTTGAAGAAATGGCCTCCTTAATATCGGTTAAATCTGGTAGTGACGAGCGCGTTGGCCGCTTATAGACCTACTACTTTCTTACCCGCTATCTATAGGTTTAATCTAAGATAAGGATAACGCTAGACTACGAGAGAGTTACGGCCTCTAATAAGACTAAAATTCGAAGCTAGTTTCGAACTTTAAGCGACGGATTAAGCAACGGATTTCGTAAGTTCTAACCTAAGGCCGCGAACATTTAGAATTTTAACGAAACTAGATTAATACTCGTAGTAGCAAGTAATATAATAGTTATTAGAAGCTTAGAGACCTCGAATACTGTTTAGATTGGAATGTAGCGGTAGGCAGATACTAAGTAAATGACTTATTATTATTCTATATACACGCCGATAGTCCCTATATATATGCCCCTATGACAGGGATAAATGAATGGCTGGCCCCTATAGGGGACTACGAAAGAGAGAGGTTGGTTAGGTAGTAGGAAAGCCACTAAAGTAACTAGCTCCACTAGTGGACCAACTAGTCTACTCTAGGTTAGACTTACCCCTTTTAGGGTTGCTATTCTTAATAATATAACGAGTCGAAACCTATTAAATCTAAGATATTTAGTAGGTTAAACTATAGCTAAATATAGTATATATTCCTTTTATTAGTATTTATTAAGTATTTAGATAGAAATACTATATTTTATAGGCGTAATTATACTTTTACAGAGTGACACTATTACGTTATAGCTTTTTTTTATAGTGTTCTTCTTATAGCGTATTACTAGGCTCTTAATATCTATAATAGGGTAGTAAGAAGCAGCGAGATTAAACTACTTAGATTAGAGGTATAAGACTATAGAGTAAAGAATATATTAAGAATAGTAACCCCGAAAGGGGTAAACTAAACCTAGGGTGGATCAGTTGGTTCACCAGTGGAGCCAGTTGCTTTAGTAGCTTTCCTACTACCTAACCAACCTCTCTCTTTCGTAGTCCCCTATAGGGGCCAGCCATTCATTTATCCCTGTTATAGGGGCATATATATAGGGACTATCGGCGTGTATATAGAACAATAATAAGTCATTTACTTAGTATCTGCCTACCGCTACCTACTAATCTTAATAGAATAGGAACGTAGAGTGTAAGTAGGTACGTAAGAGGATCTAGAATTTGAATGATTCGATTATAACGTCCTCCCGCGACGTTGCGTAGGCCAGTGGGGGCTAGGAAGAGGAAATTGACCTGCTAATTGAGCAGAATCCGGCAGTATTTAGACTAATACAAATAAACGACAGCGAGATGTGTGAGGAAAAGCTACAGCGGGACAGTGTCACTCCGCAAAAGTGCAATTGCACCCACGAAATGTGGTGTTTCCATCTAAATACTCAACAAGATGCACGTAAGAGAAAAAGAAAACGTAGTAATCCAACTTTTTAGTAAAATGTAGTAGTAATGTGTATCTGTTCGTTACAGCATTTTTATATGAAAAACTAGCGGTTTAGTAGGATTCGCGATTTGGGGGTGGTCCACGTTAGAACCTTCTAGAATAGTTAGCTTATAAATCAGGTCTAAACCTGACACTGAGGTCCAGCATAGATCCATGTCAAGGTTTCTTGTGGTATGCTTGGCGGCAAGGGCAGCGCAGAAAGCAAGCTCATGGACCAACAGACATTTCTGTGGTAAGTAATCGATAGTGAGTGCTGAGTCCTTCAAGTGCAGCTCTCCAAAGGTGCAGCGGCTTTCATGGTTTGAAAGCTGCAAGCGGTTCACTAGCAAAGACTGGCCTGAAAACAGTAACAAGAAACACAAACACCACGACAGAGCCAAGATGCAGGACAACGTTGTCAACGATTTCTGAGCCTCATCCCAAACAAGAGGAGTCCCTTTGGCCAAGACAAGCATTGAGGTGGACACCAACAAGTCTCAATGAGTCGTGAGGAACAACTCGGTGCCCCGGGCTCCTTTGCTGGTGCTCAGACCATGATGGACGGAGAAAAAGATCAAGAATGATCCGCTTGGAGGAGTGGCTCAGTTGTTGGGATTGACCTCGACACAGATTAATCTCCTCCGGCACTGGTACCCCACTAGTGTAATCACGTATTCTGTGGAGAAGCCTCTTGCGTGCGTTCCTTCCCCACATCCTCCCGCGGCTGTCAAGTACAATATCTAAATTGATTGCGTACATCGTTATACTCATAACCACCCTTGTATACATAATGCAACCGTTTCACCGAATCTAAAACCAATAGTTACGTACTTATTTTCAAGTTGCTCTCCGCCTTTCAACTGCTCTACATTCCTCAAACCCATTCTAACTCCATGTCTATACCACGAGGGAGCATCGTTGTCAGTTACACCGGAGAAGATGGCAAGGGGTACTTTGAGCCTGATGCCCAAGTTGGTATCGACAGCCTACCGGGTGGAGCGACGATCCGCAGAGTCTCCAACATTCCCAAGGTGCCCATTCCTTCCGTGAAGATAGGAGGAGAGCAAGCAAATTTGTCCGTGACCAACGACGAGGGCGTTACTTTCGTCGAATGTGAAATGGCTCCTGGCCAGTTGAGTCCCATGCATGCTACGCCCTCGATCGACTTTGGTGTCATGATCACTGGAGAAATTTGGTTAATCCTTGACTCTGGCGAGGAGAAAGTCCTGAAGTAAGTCTTGTGAAATTCTGCTATTGCATTACATACGATGTTGACATTTAAACTTCAGGCCAGGGGATATCTACATTCAAAAAGCTGCCAACCACGCCTGGGAGAATCGTACTTCTGAGCCTGCACGCTTTGCAACTATTCTAATAGCTGCTCGTGCTGCGCAAGCATAAGGGTTCCGCTTTCCCTAATGTGCAAGGGTCCCACTTTAACCGCAAATCACAGTCGAGCGCGATTTCATGGTATTGCCAATACGCTGAGGTGGGAAGCAGAATGGAGGTGTAGGTACAATCATACTGTCAGCGTCAGTTTAAGAGGGTTCTAGTATAGTCATGCCAATGCAGAATCGCTCCCTGGTGTGTACTCAAATGAAATTGCGAGAACGCCTAAGTAAAACCCACATTGTCTGTTCTGAATGCAGTTCCTCCACGATGCACAAGCTTAGGGATAGATGAAAAATGTCGACCTCAATAGCACTGCTCCAGAGACAATTTTCATGGAACTCACACAAATGGTGCTTAAAGGCTAGGGTTGTAATTCGCAATGCGACCGGTTCGGCCATCTTGGCCAGCCAATGCACAACACTATCGTAGGGTGCGTGCGTGTGGCATACAAACGAAACCAGCTTGCCAAGAAGTATTTTTGGCGGCTGCCCAGGCCAAGCTCGTCCTGTCACAGTGTTAGTTTCGTGCAGTGTCGATGGTGAATAGGCATTTAGCCTTGGCTATTTTGCACTACGTCCTTGTTCGGTGTCGTCCGGTCTACCGCCTGACGGATCGTCTATACAGGCGCTGTGTCGGCGATGCTTTTAAAAGGGTCGATTAGGACTTGGGATTTCACCGTCCCAAGAGCGATACGAGTCACCACTAAACACCCTACTGCTGGACCCTGGAGTTAATGAACAGCCTCCTCTTCCGAAACATGATGTTTCTGCTTTTCAGCCGCCAGCAGTATAACCTTTAGGCATTCTTACCTACCGGGTCGGATGGAATTAGAGCGATGTAGATTATGGCTGAGTGCTTCCCTACAATCTAATGTAATGTGGGGGACTTTGGTCGACCACTGCGAGCTTACACTTGTCCCAGCGTATGACCCAATCACGGAAATCTGTTCTAGGTTTCGCCATGCCACATAAAGACTGGGTCGAACTCGCCACACGATTTTAGTTCTAGTAAGCTATCATTTCTATCTACAGTTAATAGTATACACAAAGCACCCCTATCATGGATTCTTTTGTCTACTCGATAGGTCCAATTCATGTTATCTTCGGACCTAGATCTCGTCGCAAGCTCCCAGACGAGCTCATTCGATAAGGACTTCAAGCGGTCTTGATTCTGTCCACATCACAGCAAGCAGCACAAGCCGAGGAGATCAAGCAACTAACAAACTCAAATGCGGTCGGAATCTTCTCGGAAGCAGCAGTGCACACGCCGATTGGAGTCACTAAAAAAGCTCTTAAAATTGCAAAGC
Organism: Neophaeococcomyces mojaviensis; assembly: GCA_030247915.1. Taxonomy (NCBI): domain Eukaryota; kingdom Fungi; phylum Ascomycota; class Eurotiomycetes; order Chaetothyriales; genus Neophaeococcomyces; species Neophaeococcomyces mojaviensis. The sequence goes on along the minus strand of JAPDRQ010000225.1, from coordinate 17,632 downwards.
ACCTTGGAGTCGACACCATTGTATCAATAGGAGGTGGAAGCACTACTAGACTGGGTAAAGCAATCAGTATTCGGACTGGGATTCCTCATATATGCATTCTAATCACGTATCAAGGAAGTGAAATGACTCCAATTCTAGGCGAGACCGCCGATGGTATTAAAACAACACGGCGGGATCCAAAACTCCTTCCTGGAACAATTATATATAACGTTGATATCGCAACCAGTCTTCCTATAGGGCTTATTATAACGAGTAGTATTAATGCCATCGCTTATAAGGTGGAAGCTCTCTATACACTAGACACTAATCCTATAATTGTGCTGCTAGTAAAGGAGGATATTTAAGTCTTAGCGGAGGCTTTAGTCGTGATCATTTAATCTTCTAATAACCTTATTGCTCGGAGCAAAGCTCTCTATAGTGCATAGCTGTATAGAATTTGTCTAGGTAGTACATCTATATCACTACACCACAAGTTATATTATGCACTTAGTGGCACTTTCACCTTCCACACGCTGAAACCTACACCATTTTGCTTTCTTATAGCGTTGCATACAATTCTTCTACTGCACTAGAAGCTAGAAAAAGCATAGCTGAGGCACTATCCAACGCTGAGGGCGACGCGGTCAAAGAGTCTAAATACCCTCCTAGATAGAGTTGGTGTAGAGAGAGCTCTGAAAGAATATGGGATGAAGGAGCCTGATATTGCCAAAGGTGCTGCACTTGCAGTGAAGACTCCATATAGCAATCCCAAGAAAGTCGAGGAGGAACCTATTCGGGAGTTGATCAGATGAGCGTGGACGGGCGAGGCTGCGACCGCAGATCAGTGAAACTGGTTGCAACATGCTATATGTGGCTTTGGCTATTGTGCGTCCCCCAGATCTATAAATCGTATTACGAAGACACTACGCCAATATAACTTATAAATTCACGAACATTAATTTTGTTCTTTCTCCCACGCGTAATGCTTTGGTTATTCCGCTACCTTGGTAAACCAGTAGTTACTGACTATAAGCTCTTCGCTACATCGTCTCAGTAGGCTCCTACGCTTGTAACCGCTTAATAGCTAATCCCGTACGCTTATTAATATAAAGAACTACGCCTATGTAGTGGCATTCTATAGACTTAGTCGTAGATAGGCTTTCCCTTCGTTAGGCTAGCTTAAGGAGCCGACCTACCCGGAGTAACCGACGGGCTTAGTCGGACGAGTTTTTAAAAGTAAGAACCGGGCCCTAAAGGACTAGAGTTTAGAAGAAAACCGGACGAGCTACCCGACATGTACCCGGATCAATTACGGGTTAGGATTAAACCTAAACCATTAAAATAACCGTACTGTAAAACAACGATCGTAATGGGTTTAAAAGACTAAATCCTAGTTATTAAGCAGAAAAATCGATCCTAAGCAGACTTAACCCGGGTTCTTTCGGATAAACCTACCTAAAGAGCAGTCTTAGTAACTCTTTAAGTACCTTAACTAGGCTCTATAAGGTTTACGAGTCGAGCTTAGAAGGGTAGAAACTCGGTTCTTAATCGTAACGAGTAAATTTATAAAGGTCGTCGATTAGTTCGACTTACTCGAGAGAGAAGTTTATACTAACTACTTATTTATTTCTATTATAGGTATATATATAGAGAGACTATCGGTACGTATATAGACTATTAGTAAATTATTTATTTACTATCTATCTATTATTATCTTCTAATTCTAATAAAAATAATAGCTAGATTAGTATAGTTAAAAAGTTTCTTTTAGTGAATTACGGATACTTCTTTTAACTATACTATATAATAATAGCAAGGCTAAAGAGGTTTAACCCGAAGGAGTAGGTTATTTATTATAGGTATATAGGTAAGTATAACTAGGCTAAACAGTATAACGAAATATACTAAGATAGCTATAGATATAGAGCGTAAGCTTAAACTAAGTAAAGATAAGAGTAAGTATATATTATAAGTTAACTACGAAAGACTATCTTAAGTAGTAACTAAAACTAAACCAGTATATATAAGTTATATGCTCCTATATAATCCTTATACTTCGGGGGAGTAAGAAGAGTAAGAGAAGCAACCCGTAGGGGAGCTAAGCTTAGTGCGGAAGTTATCGCTTAAAGTCCCCTCTAATTAGTACTTTAAACGTGCTAGCCGACTAACGACCTTATTTACTATATTTACTTAGTAGTAATTAGGCTAGCGTATAATTATTAGGAAGAGACGAACGCATATCTACCGTATAAGCAAAAATTGTGTATATGGAATTTCACTTTTGCCTTTTCTACAGTTTATAAACCCGGCAAAGCCAATCTTTGAGGCAAATATCTTACCTAAATACTTCCGGTTTATAGGCACCGATACCGCCTAAAATGGACGCCTCTAGCTATAAGTTCCCCAAGTTGAAGGGATCAGTCAATTGGGATATTTGGTCACTACGCGCATCAGCCGTACTAACGTAGAAAGGCTATATCGACGTAATACGACCAGTTACTATCTATCCACCAGTTGAACCAGTTGGCCTAGATCCAAATTCCGAAGACCTTGTCGTACAGTATGCCCTAAAGGAATACCAGGTGCAACAGTAAGCCTACTAGACCTATATGAATAATAGGGAGTCTTAATCATACTAGGCCGTATCCCTAATACGGCTATTATTAGAGGACGGACCCTACTATAGACGCGTAATATTAACGACGCGGAGGCGCTATAGAGGCGCCTATAGGCACTTTACGAACCAACTAGTTTCAGCTCTAAATTCCTTCTTAGTAGAGAACTTTTCTCTACTACTTTAGCGCGATGTAATGGATTAATAGAGGCCTATCTTACTAAAATATGACGCCTAACGGATGAATCAGCCGTAACACAGCTTACTATACCTAATAGGGTAATTACGGCCTATACTCTCTTAAACCTCGGCCTCGAATAGGAAAATATAGTAGCTATAACTAGCTAGTCTTACTAAGCCTAAAATAGCGATATCGACCTTACGGTCCTATATAGCTAACTAACTAACGAATCTAAGCGCCGATAGGCCTAGATATAGCTAAAGGAGATAGCTATAATAGTCTAAAAGAAGCCTTAAAAGCCTAGATATATTTACTATAAGAAAGGAAGGTATCTATTTTAAAAATACTAGAAGAAATACCCTTACCTAATACTAAAAAAGGTAAAAGAGCTAAATAAGCCCTAGAAAAAGATATATATAGCCAAAGAAGAGATTACCCTTTATTTCGCTATCTTAGAGGATATATATACTTAGTACCTAAGTAGCGTAGCTACTAGCTATATTAGTATCTATAAGGGACTATTCTAAAGGCTATAGCCTTATAATATATCTCTAAAATAGAGAGATAATAAGGTAATTAAGGTTAAATAGTACGAGGAAGTTAAACTATGACTTAAAATAACTAATTAACCGATTATCCTAAAAAGGGTATTATATATACCCGAATTTAAGACTAGTCTATTATTATAAGGCTAACTGATTTAAAAGGGAGTAGAAATAATAATAAAAAGAGAGGACTATACTCTTTACTATTAAAATAAGATACTTACTTATATAGTATATAAAAATAACCTTACTCTAATCTATACCCGTACTAAAAAAGGCGACTAACTAGTTAAAACTATTTATATATTAACTACGAAGGTAAACTAGTACTAAAGAATAAGCTATATAAACTAAAATACCCTAAAAGCCTTATTCAGAGCTATAACCGAGTACGAAATACTATTTAAAGGTCTTATTAAATATAAGGACTACGAGACCTAGATTTAGGTAAAGATAACAATAAAAATTAGTTAATAGAGCCCCTAGAGAGCTATAGATTACCTAGAAAAGGTATATAACGATATTTACGAGCTAATTAGCTCCTAAACTTAGACTAAAGATATATATTTTACCTCGTTTATAGACGATAAAACTAGGTATATTAATATAGTACTATTACGTACTAAAGATTAGATATTTAATATATATAAAACCTAATAGACGCGAGAAGAAAGGTAAACTAGTTTAAAAGTTAAACGATTATATATTAATAACGCTTATAAATATAAGTCTAAGGACTTCTAAGATATATACCTAAAATAAGGTATTATAAGTACCTACTCGGCTTTATATATTTCGATATAAAATAATATAAGCGAAAGATTTAATTTTACGATTATTAAAAAGGTCTAAGTAATACTTATCGAGACGAAACTATTTAAGATATATTAAAGAAAGTTATATTAGCGGTCGTTTATTTATATAATAGGACTTCTAATAGCTCTATAGAGTATATAACTTTATATAAGGTAATAATAAGCTAAAAACTAGATATATCGAATATTTAAATCTAAAGCTCTATTATCTATAGAGTAATACTAAAGATAAATAAAAAAAAAGCTCGATCTAAGAGTAAAACCCTATATATTAGTAAACTATAATTATAACTAGTATAAGCTAGTAAAACCAGTAACTTAAAAGATAATTTAGGTACGTAATATTTATATTCTAGAAAGTAGGTTCTATAACGACTAAAACTAAGTAAATAACTAGAAATAACTAGTTATAGATAAGTAGTTAGTTAGTTAACTAGCTAGTAATAACTAACTAGCTAGTAACGATTAATTAGTCGAGAATAAGAATATCTAATTCGAGATTAGAAATCTACTTAACTAACTAGACTACTACGATTTATTAAATAATTCTTTAAGCGTTTAACTAATTATTTAACTAATAGAAGAAAATCTATATATCGATTTAATTAGTTAATTATACTAATACGTAGATTAAGATATTAAAATAAAGACTATTTTATTTATTATTAATAACCTAACTATCTATAAGAAGATTATAGAGTTCCTAGAATTATATAGATAGTTAAAGGCTATAGAAATTAAACTAATCGAATTATAATAATAAAATATCTAGAACTTAATACTTCTATTACTAAATAAAAAGATTATTCTAAGTAAATAAATAAATATAGTAAAAGAAATATTATAGGGGCCTATTTATAAGTTCTAATAGGTTATAAAGGGTTATAGGTAATAACTAGATATAGATTTTAATGAAATATATATTAATATAATTAACCTAGTCGTTTATAGGTATATCCTAGTCATAGTAGTATTATACGACTAAGAAATATATTAATAGGATATTAGATTAGCCTTTTTAAATACTAAAATTAAAAAAGAAATATATATAAATTAACTAACTAGTTTTAAGATCTATGGGTAAGAATATTTTATTTATTATTTAAATAAGGCTCTATACGAGCTAAAGTAATTAATAAGAGATTAGGAGTATACCCTAAAGAAAATAGTCGTAAAGTAGATCTATAACTCCTAGAGATTAACTAATCGGTATATATCTTAAATATAGGGACCCTTATTATCCTAATAATCTACGTAGACGATATACTTACTACTTTACTAGTAGTATATCGTATTACGAAAGTATATAATTAGCTAAATAGCTAAGTTACCCTTAAAGACCTAGGGGAGATATAAATCTTTTTAGGTATTAAACTAAAGCGCGATAGAGATAAAAAGGCTATAAGACTATACTAGGGTAACTATACTAAAAAAATCCTAAGTAAATATAGATCTAATATTAAGCTAATCTAAAAAAGCGCTATATTAGCGGCTATAAGCTAAAAAAATCGATTTTTATAAGAAATAATAAGACTTAAGACTAATAAACTAATACTAATAGAAGGTAAGGTTAATCCTTTACCTTACTACTAAAATAAAGCTAAGTATAGCCTATATTATAGGCCTACTCTTATAATATATAGTAAATCTAGGCCCAGAGTATTTTACTACCCTAGAAAAGCTATAAAAATATATAGCGACCTACTCGACCTTAGGCCTATTTTATTATTCTACGATCCCTACGCTTATTAACTGTAAAGATTGGAAGGTAGCGGTAGGCAGATAGTAAATGAATGACTTGTTATTATTCTATATACGCGCCGATAGTCCCTATATATATGCACCTATGACAGGGATAAATGAATAGCTGGCCCCTATAGGGGGTACTAAAGAAAGAGGTTGGTTAAGTGGCAGGGAGGCCACTAACCAACTGGCTCCACTAGTGGACCAACTGGTCCACCCTAGGTTGGACTTACCCCTTTTGGGGTTGCTATTCTTAATATTAACTATTATAACGTAGATTAAGAAGGTAATATAGGAATAAAAAGGTCGACTATAGGGTTTATTTACTTATTTAGAAGTAGCCCCCTAGCCTAGAACTTAAAACTATAAAAAATAATCGCCTTTAGTAACTATAAAGCTAAATATATAGTTCTTAAAGAGGCTATAAAAGAATAATAATATATAAGGGCTATATATATATCTATACCCTTCCTTTAACTTATAGAGTACTCGGAACTACTCTATATAAATAATTAATTAGCTATATAGCTAGCTAATAACCTAAAATACTACTACAGGATTAAATATATCGATATTTAGTACTATTACGTACGCTAACTAGTCTAAAAAGAAAAAATAAACCTAGTTTACTTTAATACTAAAGACTAATTAGCTAACTACCTTATGATAGTAATACCAGTACTAAAATAGACCGAATTTATAAAAAATATAGGCCTTATAAGCCTATAAAAAAATAATAAAAAGAGAACCTAATAACTCTGACTTATAAATAAATAGAATTTAGTCTACTAGAATACTCTAGGGACTACTAGTATAAACAAATAAATTAAACCCTATATTATAGTACCGATAACCGGAGTATTAACTACTTAGTAGCGATAACTCTACCCCCCTATCTAGACTATTATATTCTAGTAGAGGCCCTTAATAGTTACCTAAGTTAGTATAGTTAAATAATGTTAGATATCGATCAAATACTAAACGGTTATAGTATTAGGGGTTTAATATAGATAAATATTTAGGGTCGAAAGTTAACCATATTTTAAGGCAATAAATACATAAGGGTGCGGCCCGATTATCGTAAGCTTAGCGGGCTTAGCGCTATATTAGCGTAATGTACAGTCCCAAATGCACGGCCTTAGCGCTCTCAGCACCAAAATTAACGTAATCCACAGTTAAAAATACCAAAAAAACATTAATAACGGGAATCGAACCCACGACCAGTACCCTACGCTACTATAGTAAGCGCTAGGTAACTAAGTCTCTCATTTCTTTCTTTTGTAATGGAAATATACCCCTATATTAGGTAAGGGGGTGTGTTAAGAATAGCAACCCTAAAAGGGACTAGTTCAACCGAGGGTGGACCAGTTGGTCCACCAGTGGAGCTAGTTACTTTAGTAGCTTTCCTGCCACTTAGCTAACCTCTCTATTTCATACCCCTATAGGGGCCAGCCATTCATTTTATTCCTGTTATAGGTACATATATATATAGGGACTATCGGCGCGTATATAGAATAATAATAAGTCATTTACTTAGTATCTGCCTACCGCTACCTTCAAATTTTAACAGTGTCCATGCTCTCTCTACGTTGTTACACAATCCTTTCCGGATTAAACAACAGCCCTCTCTTTAAGCCCCATCTACAAAAAGTAACCATACTTTAAATGTATAGAACCTTTCGTTCCTAAGCTTAAATTATTACGCCTATCTATTTACTCTAGCTATACACTAATAGCGTTTTTATAGGCATAAGGTGATTAAACCTGTACTAGTTCCTAATAGGCCTTAGCTTAGCCTAGTAGTCAAATTCTTAGGAGCCGAAATATAAACGAATTAATCTTTAAGATCCTACTTTAAGGATAAGCTTTATACCCGTTAAATGTAATACCCGTTAAATATAATACCTATTAAATATAAAACTCGTTAAATATAACACCTATTAAATATAATAATATTTTAGTACCGTTAATCCACCTATATCGTATATTAAATTTTTTATTATTCAATAACTATTAATTATAATACCTTCTAATACTAGTACTATACTCGACCGAGCCGTAAAAGCCTTTATACTAGATAGTACGAGAGTATTCGTAAATATATAGAGTATTATAGTATTAATTACACTACTCTTAGTTAACGACTATATAGATAGTAGTTATAATATATAACTATCTAATAACGATAGTAGCTATTAGTTAACTAAAAAGAGAGAATCGTATAAAAAATTCTTAAACTTATAGCTACTAATAATACTATTATTTATACCTAGTTACGAACAATAATCCTTCTTATCTACTAAGTTAGTAAAGGGCCTACTAGGCTTATAAGGTATTAGATATATCGTTTTATTCGATACTATTTTAAGATTACTACTAAAATAAAACTCAAAATCGACTATAAGAGAATATAATAATTACTTCAAACGTTATTTAGAACTTCTTTACTTAACTAATAACTATATTATTACACTATCCAGTTAAGATAAGAAATATTTAAAATATAAACGAGATAGTTACTATTCTTAGAATCTATACTACCTAGATAGTACTTAATAGTATCTCTATAAGGTTAATATATATTTAAAGGCCTAAAAATCGTAATTAGACGTTTACTATTAAAGCTATTAGTATTAAGAATCGAAAAGTTAGTAATATAACTATTTTTAAAGCCAAGAGTATTTAAATAACGTAGTTTATAATTAATAATATTCTAGATACTCTTTATACTATATTTAAAAACGATTAAAGTAGTAACGAGATTAGTATACGTTAGTTAGGTTAAATATATCTTTTAAAAGCAAACGATAACGACGAGTATTATATTCTAATTTTAAACAATTATAATAGCTACGTAACGATCGGGTTTATATAAAAGTACTACTAAAATAAGGTACTATTAGTTTATTTATTTACTTATAATAGTTATATTCTTTAACTACTCGATCTAATCTATTTTTTATTTCTTAAAAGTAGTTATTATTATTAGATTATAGATTTAGTCTTTTCTAAAGACTTTATATTAATTAAAAAGATACGGTTTATATAGTACTATATAAAGACGTATAAAAAAAGATATAACTAAGCGTAATATATATAATAGATTTATCGCTATTAGTATTATATTATTTATTTTAAATAAGATTCTATTCTCTTATTAGATCTAATAAACTATTTAATTATATTAAAAAGAAGCGAAGATATATCTACTATATAAGTAAAATTATATATATAGAATTTTACTTTTATTTTTTTATAAACTACTATAACTATTTTTTACTACGTATTAAATAGTATTCTTAACTAATATAAGTTTATCTTTATTAACTTTTTATAATTATTAGTAAGTACGACGATTATTATACGTAATATAAAAGAAAATAAAGAACGTATTATATAATATTTAATAACTACTATTTTTAATAAATAAATAACTTAATCGACTTACTACGTAATTAACTTAGTAATTATAAGAAATTTACTATTAGACTCGAAATATTAATAAGTAGCGTTAATAAAGTACTAAAAGATAGACTATTAATCTTAATCGTACGTTTAAGGATATTATATTAATTAAGGCGGCCTAGGATACGGTCTAGACCTAAATATTAACCTAGTAGCGTTGCGATCGTCTCGTAGGGGTACGTAGTCTTTCGAAAGTAATATAACGGAGTGACTAAAGGCAGTTTAAGCATTAATTCTATGCGTGCGAAGGTGTTAACGTTGTAGTTATTCATTAATTGAAGAAAGATGCAATTAAATCAAGTGTTGTATTTAACGGATGTTGTATTTAACGGGTGAGGGGCTTAACTAGGTGAATAGTGAGGCGGCGGATCAGTATACGGGGTAGACTCATGAGTGCAGTGGTGTATGTATCAGAGCCCTTGCGCTGTTAGTTTTGGGTTTATGTTTACTAACGTTCTACGCCTCATAACTGCTAATTATCACGATGTGATTAAGGTAAATTTTCATACAGAGACTTGCGATAAGCATCAGGAATCATGGATGACATAAAACGAGCAAAGGTGCGGAAAGTTCTGAATCTAGCCTTTCACTTTGGGAGTGAGGTCTACGTAAACTCTCCTGGTATGGGTGCAGGGTTTCGGGGCGGCTGAATATCAACGGCCGTTGGCCGTTCAGCAGTAGGCTACCAGTTTCATGTAGCTTGCGAACTAATATATTGCCAAATCGGAAAGCCGTCACGTGGCATCGAGAGATGCAGCAACGGAAGAGGCGACGTCGGAACTCGTAGATGTTATAATGATTGAACACTTGGTAGATAATAAGCTTGAATTACAAAACAAACCGACACATTCTTTAAGCTATCATCACTTTGATCGAGACACAGAAGAAGTCGAGACCGGTTCCACCTCCCGCTCACTCAGTTATAGTGCTTGGTCTTGATACCTCCAACTATTTCTTCCTGAACTCCACTACCCTTGTTTTGGAAGATTTGGGATGTACCATAAGCTCCAATCCTCGCCGCACGGTACATAGCTGACGTAGGTTCCGTCCCAACCTCGAATCGCCTCTCAACTCCAGCCTCACGGAGGACTGGAGACTCATCAAGCAGAGTGTTGATTTTGGTCTCCTCGTTGGGCACGACGAAGTAGAACAAGCCGCAGCGGTCTTGGTTGCGTTGATCTGCAGGTGGTTGGCAGACACGGTGAATAGTGGCCTTGTAGTATCCGCCAGTCCACCATTCCATCATTTCACCCGCGTTGATGACGATAGCACCGGGTTTGTATGGCACCCAGCGCCATTGACCAGTAAAGTGATCCATAAGCTGGAGGGATGCCATGGGTTGGCTGAACAGCATTGTCACGGAGCCAAAGTCACAATGACCCTTCAGCCAGACACCGCCCGTCTTTTGCATATCTTCAGCATTGTGATCGTGGAAGTACATCATGTAACGAAACCACGACTCGTCAAAGGTCTCGTACTTGTGCTTGTCAACGAAAAAGTTCTCTGGTAACCCAAGAGAGATGGCAAAGAGGGTCAAAACCCTATATAAAATCACTTTGTGAACATGATTGTTGAGCTTTTGAATTTCAGGGATAAATGGTTGGAAGGTCGATGGGTGCTCACGAAGACTGAGATCGCGATTCCAGTTGTATTGTTCGATTTGGTCTTTAACACCTTGGTCGATCGTCCAGTAGTTACGCAGTTTAAAACCTTGATAGTTGCCCTGCTTTTTCATTTGACCTTCCAGTCGACGTTTCTCTTCAAGGGGAGTCTTAGTAAGAACATGGTGGCCGATGTCCACCTGTCTGTCGATTTCTTCAATTGAGACTCCGTGGTTTTCAACAAGAAAGAATCCTTGGGTGCGCATGGCAAAGTTTAGCTTCTCAGCGAGAGCTTTGATGGCTTCGGGGCCTTGATCCCAAGTTGAAAAGTCGAGGCTAACAAGTTCGGCATATTCAAGCTTTTCTGCAGTAGGTTTCACGGGGATAAAATGTTCCACCTCTGGTTCATTTGCGTGGGGCATATTGGATTGCTTGTCTGTGTAATACTGTCGTCAGAAAAGATGGTGCTTACAGTGTCCGCTTTGCTTCACAAGTCGAAGAAAAAGCGATCTATTAAATAAACGACTTCCAACGATCGGTATCAATAACAGTTGCGGGATCGGGTGTTTTCGTTGATCCTTTAGGCATCCCCACATGCTCTAGCCCCCACAAAGAGTGTTTGCTAGCAGTGCGTTGCCTGTTGGAAATCGTTCGGCATTCGAGAGAGTGCTCTTCATGTCAAGGGGCATTGGGAAAACCATCCCCACATACAAAAGGGTCTCCGTGGATCAGTCTATGTCCATGCACAGCCGAGGAACACAGCTGGTGTCGGAGAATCAACCACGAAGCAAGTAATTCTCTCGACGTAAGTGAGTCAGGTCTCGTTATAACTACACAACACTCTATTCCTATTGTCGTGCGGTGATCCTTTTCATTTACAAGAGAACTTACCAATCCAATATAACAATGCAGAACGGCACTTCTAAGCTCGATGGTATCAATAAGATACCCGTTCCCCATACACCTGTCTTCAATCTGGCATCATGGGCATCATCCTTGACTTTTGCAGATCTTCCGTCCGAGGTGGTAGGCCGAACTAAGTCCTTCTATCTGGACTGGCTTGCCTCTGCTGCGGCCGGGCGCAATCATGTCAGTGTAGCATCCATGGTCAATCTCACAAAGACCCAGGGTCCAATGACTGGGAAATGCGAAATCGTTGGATTTTCCGATCTCACAACTAGCCCGATCTTTGCGGCTTTAGTCAACGGTGCAAGCTCTCATGTAGTTGAGCAGGATGATTTACATAATAGTAGTATGATGCATCCTGTGAGTAGAAGCTTGGTTGTGTCAGGGATCTTCCTCTGCTGACATCAAGCTTTCCAGGCAACCGTTGTGTTTCCAGCCGCACTCGCAGTGGCGCAAAGAGTCGGCGCCCATGGCAAAGACTTCATTACTGCCTGTGTGGTCGGCTACGAATTCGCATGTCGATTTGGTGAGCGGCTAGGCAAATCTCATTATTCAGTAAGTAAACCATTACACGCGCAGATTTCTTGCTCAAAAACCGTCTTTCCAGAAGTTTCACACCACAGCAACAGCAGGGATTGTTGGGGCCGCCGCAGCCGCATCCTACCTCTTGCACCACGACGCAGCAACGATGCTCTCTGCTGTCGGCACTGCGGGGACCCAAGCCGCTGGATTATGGCAGTTTCTGTTAGACGCCACACACTCGAAACAAGTGCACACGGCGAAAGCCGCGTCTGATGGTGTCCTGTCAGCATATCTAGCAGATTCCGGGCTGCTTGGCCCGCACGAAATTCTCGAAGGCAAACGTGGCATGGTCGCAACGTTGTCTTCAGGCCAAGACTCAAATCCATCTATTGTTGACAAGGACTTAGGTTATCAATGGTCCGTGATGGGATCAAGCTTCAAATGGCACGCATCGTGCCGGCATACACATCCTTCGGTGGATGCGCTGCTGTCCCTGATGGAAGCTGAGGGTGTTAAAGCTCAAGACATTAGTGATATCGAGGCACACACATATAAGAGCGCCATCGAGATCCTGAGTCTCTCAGAGAAGGCTGACACGGTGCATCAGAGTAAGTTCTCCATGGGATTTGTATTGGCAGTGGCGGCGCACCGTGGTAGCGCAAAGATCACGGACTTCACCGAGGAAGCACTCTTTGAGCCGGAATTGCGGCAGTTTCAGAAGAGGGTGAGAATGGTATTGGATGAGAAGATTGAAAATGCATTCCCCGAAAAGTGGCTGGGCAAGGTCGTCGTGGTCACGAAGACTGGGCAGAAGTTTGAGAAGGAGGTTGAAGTGGTGAAGGGTGATCCGGGATGGACTTTGACTAGGTAAGCTTCGGCTAAAAACTTTGATTTGTTATTGAATTCAGCTGAACTGACGAACGTACAGTGAAGAGCTCGAGGCGAAATTCTTGTCCCTGGCGGATTATGGCAAGATAAACGATACCCCGAAACTGTCAGAAACTATCGAACGTGTGTGGCACTTGGAGGATCAAGAGAACATGCTAGGCTATGCCTTTTAATAGACATACAAATGCTTAGCATTGATCTCTTTTCCCAGTCTATAGAGTGTTATGACCCCCGTATCCGTTAAGGGGACAATAGTAGCTACGCATCTAAGCAGTGAGAGGCTTTACTAAGCTCCAGCAGTGTAGCGTACCCCAGGGTAGGGGTAAAGGGGTAGGTCGTTGCCAGCTCTGGGGGTATACTAAGCCTACCCTAGAGCTCCCTCGGGTTAGGGAAAACCCGTACGGGTAACCCGACCCGTCAGGGTTTGGGGTGGGTTAGACCACTCCAGGCCCCGTCCCAAACCCTAAACGGGTAGGTAATGGATTTTGATGCCCCAACCCAAAACCCGTACGGGGCCCCGTCTAGAGTGGGGCGCGCTGATTTATACCAAAAATAGTAACATTTTCTGACTTAAAATGAAAAAATCCTTTTTTAAAATTATTATCAGAGTTAAGCTAAACCTAAGATAGGGACTTAGCATTACTTAGCAAAACCCGACCCTACCCGCCCCGTGTCCCGTCCGGGTCGGGTTTAGGCTTAGGGCCTAAGGAACAGGCCCCGTTTTCCGTACGGGGGGGTTATGGCTCTCTAAGCCCCGCCCCGAACCCACCCTAAACTGAGGTCTATAAATGACCCTACTACGATTAAAAAAGAGTAAATATATCGGTTTATTAGTTATTATTTTAAAATTAAGACTAAGATAGACTAGAAGCTCGATTATAAGAGAGCCTAAATATCTATAATTAATAATCTTTAACCCTTTTTTACACGATTATAGTCCCTTATATTATAGTATAACGTAGCGTATTAAGATATATAGAATATAAACGAAATAGGTATCGCTCTTAGTATCTATACTAATTAAATCGTAATTAAAACGTTTTTTATCTCTTAATTATACGTTTAACGACCTAGAAATCGTAGGTAGGTGTTTATTATATATATTGTTCTATTTATAGTCCGTTTCGAGTCCTATATACTTCTATATAGACTTCTACCTTGCTCTTCTAGCTATAAAAATCTCTAGTAGAGGAAAAGCTAAGTTATTATCGCTATATAGCGCTTCCGTATACCTATACGCGGCGCGCCTACTAAGTAGCGCTCTTACCTACTCCGGTCTTGGCGCGTATATATATACAGCGAAAGGGTCTATTAAATTACTAAATTATCTACCTATTACTCTTTCCTAAAGTACGTACTTAAGATAATAAGTGTATTCTATACGAAGCTAATATACGACTTCTATACGTTAATACCGCGCGATAGGTACGAGCGCGGTATAGTATTTTTACTCTATTATAGCCTTTCTTTTTCTTTATCTAGATTCCTTTCTTAATTATATATAGACCGCTATCTTTTAAGATAGTATCGTCGGACTAAGATCTACTCTTCTTTAGCTACTAAGTTTATTTAATACTTAAGATATATTTTATAGTTATAGATTATAACTACTATTTATTATTATTTTATAATAAGTATCTTTAAAGAGCGATAAGCGTATACGATTAATACGAGTTACCTATAAACGCTCGTATAAATAGAAACTTTATAATTTAAGATAGCCTATAGCTCTAACTAATATTAGTAAAGCGAAATCGATATCTTAGAGTTTAATAGGCCTCTAGCTATTAAATCTAGAACCTAAAACTAGAAACTATATCGTTTTTTTACTTTATTCGTTCGTACGTACGGCGTCGACGACTTAATATATTTCTATATTAGTTCTACGAGTAAGTTACTAAGCGCTTCTATAAAGAGGTATAGAGTCCGACTTTAGCGCCTAATAAATATTTATTATTAAGTTAGTTAACGCGATAGATCGAAAGACATATAATATTAATATTTTTAAAGAAAGAGTCTTTATATAACGTAAGTTATTAATATACTTAATACTCTCTATATTATCTTTAATAAGGACTAAACTATAATTAAGATTAGATTATATTAGCTAAAGAAGGTATTATTATAGAAACGTCTAATAATCGATATTAAATTCTAATCCTTAATAGTTATAATAGTTATATAACGACTAAATTTATATAAAAGTACTACTAGAGTAAGGTTCTTCTACTATACCTACCGTATTATACTAGCTATATCCTTAACTACTCGATTTAACGTACTTTTCTAGCCTTAAAGGTCGATATCGATCCTAGATCGTAGATCTCGCTTCTCTTAACGATATACTACTAACTAAGAAGGTACGGTTCGTTTAATACTATACTAAAGTAAGAGAGAAAGATTTATTAAAGAGAAATATACGTAATAGCTTTACAGCTATAAGTATTATACTATTTAATCTATAGCGAGTACTATTCTTCTACTAGGTCCTTCGCTAAACGCCTACTACGCTAATTACGTAGCGTATTTAAACGTCGACTATACCTAATAGCGTTAATCGTACTCTACGAAAAATAAGTTTAAATATATAGTTAGTTAACCGTATCTCGGATAGTAAATATATCCTAAGGTTAGCTAGGAAATTACGCTTTTCTATTAGTCGTTAATTAGACCACCTTTCGACTACTATCGTATTCTAGTAGCGTTAAATGAATTATTAGATAACCCTTATTAACGAGTACCGTTAACGGACGGTAAAGAGAAAGGTAATTAACCCTAATCTACTATTTAAAAATATCGCGACAATTAAGGCTGCTTAGGACCTAGTTACGCTACGTAATTAGGCCTAAACGCAGTAAGATCATCAATTAGAGGCTCGTAACTGCCTAGGTAATGATTCGAAACAATATCGAGTAGTACTAGTATTAATTCCACGTTTACGATCTAGTTAATATCGATATCGTCGATATTAACGAAGATAGTAATTCTTAAATAGTGGTGCTTTATACTAGTAGTGCCTTAGGCTAAGGATCCACTTATTAGAGTTAAGTAAAACTTAAGATAGAGACTTAGGATTACTTAATAAAACCGGACCCTACCCGTCTAGTGTTCCGTCTAGGTCGGGTTTAGGCTTAAAGCCTAAGATATACGCTCCGTTTTTCGTATAGAGAAGTTAAGGTTCTCTACGCCTCGTTTAAAACCTACACTAGAGAAATATCTATAGTCTATAAATACTTCAAATTTATAGAAAAGCCGTTCTTAAATTTAAAAAAGTCTCTTTAGTACGAGCTTATTACGGATTCTAAAAAGAATACGTTTAGGAATATACTAACTAATTCTTTATACGAATCGTATAGAGAATCGACCTTACTATTTCGATAATTACTAAGAGCCGAACCGACGAACCTTTTATACGAATCGTATAAGAGATTCGTCTTATCTTCTCTTTTCTTAAACGTTATATTATTATCTATAGAATAGGTATAATAATAGTTAGATTTTATTAAGATTAGTTGGTAGCGGTACACAGATACTAAGTAAATGACTTGTTATTATTCTATATACACGCCGATAGTCCCTATATATATATGCACCTATGACAGGGGTAAATGAATGGCTGGCCCCTATAGGGGGTACTAATCGAGAGGTTGGGTAGGTGGCTACAAAGTCACTAAGCCAGCTAGTTCCACTGGTGGACCAACTGGCTCCACGCTAGATTGGATCTGCCCCTTTAGGACTTACTATTCTTAACAAAGATTATTAATAAATACAAGAAAAGCGATAAAACTAATTAGTCAGCTATACTGTTCTATACTACTTAAAAAAGAAAGAAAAGTATTATAGAGCGACAAATACTCTGTATTATTTCTACGCTATAATCGTACTATTCAACCTCGAGTAACGTATATATTACTTAGTTATAAGAATTTGTAGAAGTAAAACTTCACATGCACAATTTTACTTATACAGTAGATATGTGTTCGCCTCTTACTAACCTTGATTATAACTAGAATATATCTACTCTTAAGTACTGTAAGAAAAGATTATTCTTAGCTATAAAAAAGAGCTAAACGTAATTCGATAAACTGAAAGATAAGTAGTACACGCCAGCCTGATCAAGACCAGGCAAAAAATGCAATTAGGGCCGCCGAGCGGCTAGTGCCTATCATAAACCAGTTAGAAGAAGCTTAAGGCGGGCCATGCCTAATGAGGAAATAAAACAACTGCTGCGACTGCTGTGTCTGCAACAGACGCAATAGATACGGCAGACACGACAGACACCTTGGTCTATATATACAACTTTAGTTATAGTCACTCTCTAGAAAGACTCTCCGTGGTCAACTCATGTTACCTACTCACCCCTACCTTCCAGT